>PVKC010043416.1:0-11775 GCA_004027635.1 Crocidura indochinensis | reverse complement strand
TAGACCAGAATGGAATAGAAGATTATATTAAAATGTTGATAGAGAAATACCTCAAACAAATATTACTCTATCAAGATACCCAGAATTTAAGGACTGATTAAAAAACTTGTATAACAGATACATAATACACTGGTTGAGGCAATTGCTTGCATGTACACCTGACAATGGTTCAATCCACAGTGCCACATATATTCTTTGAACCACAGTCAGTTATGACTTCTGAATTCACATTTAGAAGTAAACAGTGAGTAAAACTACATGTGACTCTCCAATCAAAAACCAAAAACTTTTAGACAAATAACAATTAAAGATATTTTACTATGTTGACTCTGCAAGAAATATTAAAGCATTTTTTTATAAAAGTAAAAAGAAACTCCACTCAAAAATAGCAATATTGATGTGCTTTAGAAATATCTCAGGTTTTATTTCTTTTAAATAAAAGCTTAGGACACTGGAAGTAAACTTCATGACAAACTGAAAAAAATGCTTAAAAGAAATAAAAAGAAAGGAAAGAGGGAATCCCAATAGAAAAAAATTTTTACATTTATTTATAGTAGTAGGTTTACTAAACAATAGTGTGTTGAACTCAATAATCAAAATGTACAATTTGCTGGGCTTTGCTACAAAACAAAATCCAGTGTTCTGCTGTTTACAAAAGAGTCTCTTGAACTTTAGGGATAAGGAGAGGATCAACGTAATAGGTTGGAAAATAATCACAATGGCAAAAAACCTTAAAAAAGGAAAAAAGGAAAAGAAGAGAAAAGAAAAAAAGAATAGCAGGGTGACCAATATTAATATCAGAAAAAATAGATTTCAAACTTAAAGCAGTAATGAGTTAGGTTTAATTATTATTTAATGATCAAGAAATGACTGCATAAGAAGGCAATACTCATTAGCATATTTGTGCCAACTGAAAGGACATTGAAATATATAAGGCATCCATTATCAGGACAAATAAAATACATCAACTGCAATACAATAGAAAAAGAACTCTTACCTATTATCATTATTGTATATATCAACCAGATATAACATTAACAAGGAAACAACTTCTATAATAAAGAACTAAAATGTTTGGTCTATTAGACATATATAGATGGCAATGTACTCTACAAAAGCTGGAAAGCATATTCTTGCATAGTTCATATGAGCTAGTCTTTTGAATTGATATGCCGTGATTAAAATAGTCAATAAATTATGAAAATTGAAGTCACATGGAAAATTTTTCCAAAAGAACTTGTTATATTATATATAAATATATTTTGCTGTATTTAGGTAATATGAATTACATAGGTATAAATTTATAAAAATAAATCTTATAAAGAAAACTGAAAAGAAAACAAATATTCTGAGCCTAAACACCAATTCATTTGAATAATTATTGGGTCTTTGAGAAAATCAAATAGCACTTTTTTAAGGTATGAAAAAAACAGAAGTGAAGGTATGGGTTAACGTGTGGAACAAAATGAAAGCTGTAGTAAAAGGAAAGCAATGCAAGCTTACTTCAGAAGGTCAATGCCTAAATATACACTATAGCCATATTTCTCAATAAAATAGAACAAAAAGAAATGAAATTCAAAGCCATTAGAATGAAGGATAAAAATATCAATGAAACCAAGACTCTCTGATTTGTAAGAATAAAAAATGTTAAATGATTTAGATAGGCTCACTAAAAAATAACTCTAATAAATAGAATCAAATAGGGAACAAATTATAACAATGCATTGAAATATATTACAAGATATTATATGAACAATCTTATACTACTAAATTAGAAAACCTAGAAGACATAAATGAACTTTTATTTATTATAACTTCTTAGACTTCTTAAAACGTTTGAACTTCTTAATTTGATGAGGAAATTTAAAACATGGATATATGGATATATGAAAGAAAGTGCAAAGACTAGGCATTTTCTTTCCCAAAACAGTACTCCATGTCCAGATTGTTTGCTAGTGAGTGCTACAAAACCTTCACTGGTGATCAATTAATTACCTATTTTTCTCATGTTCTTGCCTGTAATTGAAGAAACACAAATTCTTCCAGTTTATGTGAGGCCAACAGTTTCCTGATAGTAAAAGCAAACATAAATACTGTAGACAAGATTCACTGATGAACATGCATACAAGATCTTTCAAAAAGTTTCAGTGACCCAAATTTATTACATTAAATACATTATATCAAATAAAATGGATCATACATTAATACCAAGTGTGATTTACTCCATGGATGTAATAATAAGATACCATGAAATCAGGGGACTGCAGAGATAACACAGGAGTTAAGGTAGATGTTTTGCATATAGTCAAGCCTAGTTCAATGCCTAGCCTGCAGATGATCGCAAGAACACTAACAGGAGTACACTCTGTACACAGAGAAAGCATTGTGCCCCAAAATCTCAGCACACTATAGGATTCAATATCTTAGCAAAGATTGAATTTTAAAAAATCTCAATAGAATAGTGATAGTGAAAAACCTATCTTAACATAGTAAAGACCAAATATTAAAAACCCACAGCTAGTATCATACTCAACAGCTAAAAACAAAACAAAAAACAAACAAGCAAACAAAACTTCCTCTAAGGTCAGACACAAAAGGGATTATGCTTTTATTTTTTCGTTCACCACTATTCTTTAACAAAGAGCACAGACACGTTGTCTATTATTTGGAGGAAAAGGAATCTTCACTCTCTACTGATGAGACTGTCCTCTGGTCTAGTCTCTATGGACGAAGTACAGAGATTTTATAGGAAAATGAGAATGGAGTGGACTCAGCTATTCCACTTCCAGCTGTCTACCTGTAAAACATAAAATCATTACTTCAAAAAGATAAATGCACACTTAAGTTTATTGTAACAATATTCGATGTTAGAACAATATTAGAATATGGGAGCAACACAGATATCCAAAAACAGGCAAAAGAATATGGAAGTCTTGGTATATATATATACACACACAATAGAATACTATATAGCCTTTATATAAAAAATGCGCTCATGTTGTTTTCAGGAAATGGTTGGAATTGAAGGGTATCCTGCGGAGTAAAATAAACCAGCAGCTAAAGGACAAATCCAAGATGACCTCACTCATCTATATTTTATAGAGAAATAAAGAAAGGACATGGAAATAAAATTGATATGGAGAATGAATCTTGGATACTATAAAACAGACTTAAGACTGCCAAGTGAGAGAGGTGATCGGAACAAAGAGCTTGCCAGGAAGTACCACTCAAGTGGCTCAAGCACTAACGTTGTGCTAATGTAAGTAAGATTATGCACTGAAATGATAACTGTTAATTAACATGTAATGGGAACAGAGGTGGGAGGAAGGAATGTATGTGGCAAGGATACAAGGGCTGCATCAACGTCACTTTATTTTATTTACAATAAAAGTGTTTTAATGATGGAAAGATAGCACAATTGCTAGGGCATAGGCCTTGCATCTTAGGTTCTGTCCCCATAACATCATATGGCCCCCTGAGTCTGCCAAAATAAATCCAGAGTAGGAATGACTTAAAAAAGGAACAAAAATTATGAAATAAATAACCACACTACCTAAAGCAATCTCCTTAGAATTAAATTTTATTTTGTAGTCTTTTTCATACTGAAGCATTAAGAACTGATATGTGTTTACTTGATTTTGTACAAAAGTCATGAAAATCAAATTTTAAAATGCTGTACACTAAAGACAGACCCAAAATGCATAGATTTTGTTTCTTTGAAAAGTGGTTTTAGAATATTTAGCAATTTCAAATAATTTGCACTCAGTTGCCAACAAAATATGGAAAGAAAAGTGTTGCATCTATTTTTATATCACTGCAATTCTTCCTGGAGCATTTCCACTAAAAGCACAAAGAATATAGAAATCTAAGTTAAGCACATTTGGGAATATAGAAGAATCTCCAGAAACAGTCTCTCATCAGGTAAATGTGTTCAGATAGATTGGTAGAATTTTGCCAATGGCTACATGAGCAGTTTTGCCCTGGAGACATCAATTTCAGTTCTCTCTTTGGGATTCATTGATATACAAAGTTGGAAAATTCTTTTTCTTATTAGAAATACTTTTTGTATTTACAAATTCTGCTTTACAAAGATCTTAAAAACAAAGATATTGGGTAGGGTAGTGCAGGTTAAAGTATTTTACATACAATGGACCTTGTATAAAACCTGGAACCACATATGATCAACTAAACCCCTTTTTGAGTGATCCCTGAATTGCCAAAAGTAAACCCTGACACAACTGCTGAGTGTTGTCAAAAAACAAACAAAAAAACAAAAAAAAACCAAAAAATCTAAAAAAGAAAGAAAGAAATATGAGGGTTTTTTTAGTTATCAGTGAATGACAGTGATAATTTGGTTATTATTTTTAAAAAAATAAATAATATTTTACAACATATATTAGTTTGTTCCTTAGAGATATTTGAAGAGGTTATATGGGACAAGGTCAACTGAATGAAGTTTAGCATGACACTTGATTATATCCAGAACAGGAAGGAGCTGTCATACATCTGTGTCGTAATGTATGGGTGTATAAAGATAGATAGGAGGTGAAAATCACAGATCTTGGGAGAAAATAAGTAAGCTTTTATTATAAATATTGTTCTATTATGTAGGATCCCTGTCTACTAGAATAATGCTTAAGAGACAATTCGTTTAATAGTCTGATTACATACTAGAATTAGCAGAAATAATATCTGAAATTGAAGTGAAGAGATCTGAGAATAGGCACAATAAAGTAAAAAATAAACTACAGTTCAGGTAATTCAAGATATATACCTACCTACATAAATGTGTGTTTATGAAAGAGTGAGAGACGGGATAATAGTTGCATAGAAGTTGAAAGATGAGTAGATATGTAATGGTGTGGACTGATTTTTTCTACTGTAAATTTATATGTTGCGGCCCTAACCATATGAGTAATATTTGAAGATACGCTTTTAGAAAAGGTAATTAATATTAAATGATTTGATATGGACTTGATCTAATCCTGTAAAACAATATCCATTTAAGAATATAAACAAGGCCCCTTTAAGAATGCAAGTAAGACTCAGAATGAGTCAGACACAAAGTTCATGCTTTGCAATATGAGACAGAGGAAGGGGATTAGAAGAGAAAACAGAAGAAATATTTATCTTACAGGCAGAGAAAAGAGCAGATTGGGCTATTGCGAGAGGGTAGCTCTCTTGAAGACATGAAGAATGCTCTTAAATGGAAAAGAATGCTCAGTAGTAATGCTCTCTATTGCCACTTTAATCCTGAACTTTCGGTTTCAAGATTACATATGCATATACATTTAGATATTTGGGCCACATCCCGTGATGCTCAGAGGTTACTCCTGGCTATGAGCTCAGATACTGTTCCAGGCTTGGGGGACCATATGGGACACCAGCGGATCGAACCATGGTCCATCCTAGGCTAGAGCTGGCAAGGCATATGTCTTTGGGCTACAAGCCACCACTCCAGCCCCAGCATATGCATATATATTTAATCCCATGTTATAATAGTTTGCTATGGCAGTCAGAGAAAATAGGTGCATTAAGCTGAGCTGTTGGAGAAGAAGCAAGAAGATATCCTGGTTTCTTCATCCAATGGACTGAGTTAGGGACTCTTACCTTTGGCTCTGCTTAAATGATTCAAAATCACAATACGTGTTATGGCTGTCACTTGCAAAAGAACACACTTCTAAATCTGAGAATTTAGCAAAGTTAATTTTTTAATTTTACTTAAAGTGATATCTTGATATACTAAGGTAATTTCAGATAAAGAGGCAGGGGTTACGGCAAAAGTGGATATATCTTTTTGTAGTAGAGAGTAGAGACATATTAAGGATGTGAAAAATGGAAAAGAGAAAACTTGTGCGTGTCACACAAATAGGAAGTGGCACTGGAGAACCGGTATAATGAGTCCCATAAGAATTCGATATTATAAAGAATGACAGAAATCATTTTTAAAAAGCCATTTTAAAATAGTCTTACTAAATTAAACTGGCATTCTAAGAAGAAGGGAAGACAATTAGTAAAGGGAATAATTTCCTTCCTTCCATAGACAAAAAGCACAAATAACTCTGTTAGAGCAGCAATTACATAAATTTTTCCCAGAACATGAATTTTATGACTTAACAGAACAAATATGTTCCTTAGAGGAAAGATTAACATCTTCTCTAATATCAGGAATCAAGAATTTAGAGTTACATGAATATATAGTATGTATAACAGGGCTGGATGGGGAGAATATTAAAAAAGCATGAGTTTACAGCAATGACAAAATAATAAGGATGGTACATAGACAACTCATGCTTTATTTTGTATGTTAAGAAGGCTATTAAAATTATTTTCAGAAGCTTTGCTTCTCTTGGACTGGACAGAGGATAGTGCGTAGGTTGCCTGCCTTGAAGGCTGCTACCTGTTTTTGGACCCAGGCAACATATATGTTCCACTGATTCTCTCCAGGAATGACCCCTATGCACAGAAACAAGAGTAAGTCCTGATCATTCCTATACATGCCCCCTCACCCCAAAAAATAAACCAACAGCAAGACAAAGGCTGATCACAAATACAAGAGAATAGTCTGTTTAGAGTTCTCTACATTTCAGGATGCATACATGTTTTCTCAATGACTGATAAAGGGTATAGATAGTGATAAGAGAAAAGAGATTTTCTATCTGATTATAAAATAATTTATGAAAAATAGCAATTGGGAAATTCTGTATTCTAGTTTACATTAAGCAAACTATCTGTTTCAGACGAGGATATAGAAAATAAGACTATTTGGTAATGTAATCTTTGTAATTAAAAAATTCATAATATTTTATCAAATCCTCTTTTTTTCTTAGACAGGAATTTCTTTTAAGAACACAGAAAGTATGTGTTGAATAATTAATATGCATGACTGAAATTTCTTTCATCTGCATGGTTTAATATATAACACCATCTAAATTTCTTAGACTCTGCCAGCTAATGCTTTTTTCCCTTGGTATTATTCACAACTTAAATAAATATGTGCATTCTATTTTCTGTGCTCCTAAAATTAAATTGCTACCTTCTTATTAATTGGAAAGAAAAAACGATATTGCTTTGTTTACCACTTGCTCTAGGCAGAGTGCCAGTAGGGCATAAAACCCAAATAAGGAGAGATAGACTATTCTTTATATGGTCTAAGTTTGTGCCATTATGAAATAATGCATTATTCTAGTAAAGAGGTGAGAAACATTGCTGCCACTTTCGTCTCTGACTTCTAAATTGAAATAGACAATAAGCCTAAATAAAATGATCTGTAAAATATTCAATTGTAGATTTTACTCATCTGAGGTATATAGGGAAACAAAATATAAAAATAATATCAATTGATAACAAAGGCTTGGTACTGGAACCCAAACTCTCAACTCCAAATACCAAGGGGAATACATGGAAAGATTGTGATACATGGGCATGGATGGGGATTTTGGGCACTTTGATAGTGATGAGAGGCATTAAGTATGTATATCAAAAGCATCAATAGCAACATCATCTTAAATGTGGTACCTTAATTAGAATAATAATTATTATTATGTAATAGCTAATAATATATTATATAGTGATAAGTATATGCTATACACCATTTAAGTTTATTATGTCTAGTCTAGGGTTTAGGGAGAAACATGTTTGTTGTTTGGGTATTTTGAACCACACTAGGTGGTACTCAGGAGTTACTCCTGGGTCTGGGTTCAAAAATTGTTCCTGGCAGGCTCCGGGGACTATAATGGAATTCTGAGAATCGAAACCAGATCCATCCTGGGTCAGCCATGCAAAACAAACGCCCTACCGCTATGCTATTGTTCTGGCCTGGTAAAACATGTTTTTAACCTGAATCCTTAACATTATTTGAAAGTAGGAAACAGTGTGCAAAATATGTATTGTTTATATCAGATGAGCTTTTAGAAGTAATGCTTTAAATAGAAGTTCTTCACTTTGAAGTCTATAACCTCTTTGCTTCTCACTTTGCCCAACAGTCTATGTTCCTTTCAAACTCTTCTTATATTTTGCATTTTTGACTACAAACTGCAATGCTTTTCACGGGCCAAAATCCTTGCTTAATTCACTGATAATATCGATTGCTTAGAGCAGAGCCTGGTTTGTAGAAAAACCCAGCCAGGGTCAACATTAGCTCTGTCCAAGAGTCAGTTTCTTAACTTTTTCACAGGAATTCAAAAATGAGTCAGAGAAATAAAATAATGCAGTTTATTAAGACAAAATGCACACTCAAAAACTAGTGACTTGCTTCATTGTACCACAATCTGAAATAGCCACAATATAGAAACAACCCCACTACCCCCAAACTTATCAGAAATAAAGAACATTTGCCAAACATACAGTGGAGTCAAGGTCAACTGTGTTAAAGGCAAGCACACTACATCCTGTACTATCTCTTCAGCCTAAAAAATGTTAATTCTTGCTTTAAACATAAACATATATGGAAATGAAAAGATTTATTCTAAGTGAAGGCAGAAGTATAAAGAAAAATATAGGATGATCACACTCATGAGTCATATACAAAGAATCCAAACAAAGGTATGAACAACATCCAATGAAACAGACACATACCAAAGAAGAAATACAAATGGCCAAAAGGCACATGAAAAGATGCTCCACATCAGTAATCATCAGAGAGATGCAAATTAAAATAACCATGAGGTACCATCTCATAACACAGAGATTGGCACAAACCACAAATAATGAGAATAAGTAGTGCTGGTAGAGATGTGGAAAGAAATTCTCTTTCGCTGCTGGTGGGAATGCCATCTAGTCCAACCTTTATGGAAAGCGGTATGGAGATTCCTCCAAAAACTGGAACTTGAACTTCCATATGATCCTAGATATATACCCTAGGAACACAAAATACAACACAAAAAAATCCCTTCCTCATACATATATTCATTGCAGCACTATTTACAATAGTCAGACTCTGGAAACAACCAAGATGTCCTTCAACAGATGAATGACTAAAGAAACTGTGGTACATATACACGATGGAATATTATGCAGCCGTCAGGAGAGATGAAGTCATGAAATTTTCCTATACATGGATGTCCATGGAATCTATTATGCTGAGTGAAATGTCAGAAGGAGAGAGATGGATGCAGAATAGTCTCCTCATGTATGGGTTTTAAGAAAAATAAAAAAAAATTACAATAATTCCCAGAGACAAAAGAGAGGAGGCTGGAAGGTCTAGGTCACAACATGAAGCTCACCAAAAAGAGTGATGAGTGCAGTTACAGAAATAACTAATTGAGAACTATCATAACAATGTGAATGAATGAGGGAAGTAGAAAGCCTGTCTTAAGTACAGGTGGGGGTGGGACGGGGTGGGGAAGAAGGGGTATTGGAACATTGATGATGGGATTGTTGCACTGGTGAAGGGGGGTGTTCTTTACATGACTGAAACCTAATTACAATCGTATTTGTGACCAAGGTGTTTAAATAAAGATATTAATTTTAAAAAATAGTCCTTTGAGGGCTGGAATTGTAGCACAGCAGTAGAGTGTTTGCCTTCCATGTGGCTGACCCAGAATGGACCTAGGTTCAATACCTGGCATCCCATATGGTCCCCCAAGTCAGGAGTGATTTCTTAGCGTATATCCAGGAGTAACCCCTGAGTGTCACTGGGTGTGGCCCAAAAAACAACAAAATAAAATAGTACTTTGAGATCTATTAGATTTTTAAAAACTAGCACGTATAAGCCCTAAGTTTTAAATACTTAAGATTAAGTTTTGATCAAGATCATAATTCATTGAATTAAGTGACTGCCTTTTTCTTTTGTTTTGTAAACTGTCTGAAATAAGTCCCCTGAGCACCTACCCTACATTGTTGGCATGATGGCAATTAGAATCTCCCCAAATATTCAATTCTGAGATTAAACATCTGTATGCTTATGTGGTCTTGAAGAAATAAAGGAAAATTGCTTATGAAAAAAAAAGAGACACATACATTTTGACAGCAGAAGTAAGGTTACCTAGGTGTGTAGAGGGAGTGTAAGGAAAAGGTAGGTGACAGTTCTGTAAGGTCATTGAAACTTTGGTTGTGATGAGCATTCATTAAAATATAAACATTTAAACCCCCTTTTCTACTTCATTTTTTACTGAAAACATTATGATTTATGAAGTTTTTCATAGTTGCGTTTCAGACATACAATGAATCAGGGCCACACCCATCACCAGTATCCACCTCTCTCCACCAAAGTTCCCCAAGCTTATCCCATTATACCTACCTTCCATCCATCTGCCAGTATAACAGGTAAATTTTAAGTTTAGATTGTTAAAACTTTGGGAGGCTTGATTACATTGTTGTGGCCTATGTACCTTAGACCTCTTGGCCCCTGGACCCTATACTTTCATATTTGTTTTTCTCCTCTTCCATTCAATTTCTTATAAACAACAAAAATTTTATGTTTGTAATGCAAAACTTAGTGTGTCATAATTGACTATAATTGTTCATAAACAAATTTCTAGATTATACAGTTATAGAAATGTTACAACTTCAGAAGGAGCAAAATGTGCCTGAATCTTATGAGAAGATGAAAGCCGGTGGGGTGGTGATTTCTCAACTAAATTGCCACTCATCCTTTATTCATATGTGGTTGCTTTTTGAGTTTACCATGACAATTAACTATATGATGTGTGTGGCCATATTTTTTAAATTTTTTGAGAATATGAATAGATTATATTATAATGAGTACATAATGATCTTGAATTATGTATGTATCACTAGTCTATCTTGAATTTACCTGATTTTAACCATATTTAGGCTTTGCTCTTATTACCCTTTAGAATCCATCTTCTGCTACTCTTAATTGCCAATATTCAAATATTAGTTTTCTAGAAAATGTGTTTTTTCAAAGAACCAATTAGTCATAATGATAACAAGTTAAAGGACATATGATTGATGTTGACATGTTAAAGTACAGGCCTACAAACTTATCTGTCCTTGTATGTCTAAGTACTTAGATGTTTGAGAATACAGATGATTGGTATTCACTGAATGTAGTAGTTATTTTTTTTGCAGTTTCTGGACAAGGCAATATTCATACAAAATGGTAGTTTTCTGATTTCTTCTATGGAAGTGAATTGTACAACAAATTTGCACCAGTTGTTCTTTCTTACCATCACAGAGTAAAAACTAAATTCAAATTTATTAAGCAATGTGAGTGTATACTTTCTGACTCTAACAAGGACATAAACATTTTAAAGATAAGCACCTGTGTTATTGTAGTTTATAAGATACATAATGTTTGGTGGTTTATAAGACAATATAAATATAATGATTAACATTTTATGCCATTGCATTTACAAAGACAATTTAAGTAACTGAATATTTATGTATGTGCACACATATATACATATATGTACAATGATGCTTAAAGGGGTAAGATATATATTCAGGAATGTGACAAATCTATAAACCAGTTTTCCAAGGAAATGTGCACTCTCTTCATTTTTACAGTTAGTGACATGGTATAAATAAAACTCCCCCCACACTTCTAGAATCTATTGGTTGCTATTTAAATAATTAGCAACCAATTAGTAAGTGAAAAGATAAAAATAAAATTAAATGCATCTGGAAGTAAATTCTAAGTAAACAATACAAACTAATAGGATTATCCAGAGATAAGAAATGGAATTGGGGCATGGGACATTAGGAAAAGAAGAGACTTACACAACAAGAATTATGACTTCATATGCTAAAAGCTGCATTTAGGTACTTGTTCTGGTTTCTATGAGACTAATTTAGATGTGAATGCAGGTA
>PVKC010043415.1:0-11785 GCA_004027635.1 Crocidura indochinensis | reverse complement strand
GGTACATATAAGGGCAGGAGCAGTGGCATAAGTGATAAGATGTCTGCCTTGCCTGTTCTACCCTAGGATGGACCTCAGTTCAATCCCTTGGCGTCCCATATGGTCCCTCAAGTCAGGAGTGATTTCTGAGGGCATATCCAGTAGTAACCCCTGAGCGTCACTGGGTGTGCCCCCCCCAAAATGGTACAGGTATATAATAGAAGACTACTTAGCTATAAAATAAATAAAATTGGGGCCTGGGAGATAGCATCGAGGTAAGGCGTTTGCCTTTCATGCAAAAGGTCATTGGTTCGAATCTCAGTGCCCCATATGGTCCCCCGTGCCTGCCAGGAGCAATTTCTGAGCACCGAGCCAGGAGTAACCCCTGAGCGCTGCCGGGTGTGACCCAAAAACCAAAAAACCAAAAAATAAATAAATAAATAAATAAATTAATTAATTAATTAAATTAAGCCAAGTAACTCCGTGGATTGATCCAGATAGTATCATACCTAGTGGAGAGAGACAGACACAGAATGGTTTGTCATATGTGTATGCAAAGAAATATGGCAAAGAAATAACACACTCAAAGACAACAGAAACAGGGACCTGGTCTTTACGAGGAAACAAATAAATAAATGATGGTGCCTAAAATCAAATTAATATAAATAGAGGTATGTTTGAGACTTGGGCCAAACTCTACAGTCTAATATTCTTCCTGGTGGTTTCTAAATATTGGCACGCACACAAGCACACACACACACACACACACACACACACTCATTGTATATTGGTATCGCCTTTCTGTAGCAATACAAAAAATATTTTTTGTACTAATTTAGCACTATTCTCTCTCATGACTAACAAAAAACTGAAGTTGTTCAGCTTTCCACATTGGAAAATAGTATAATTCTGTCCCATCCTGTACTATACCTATCCTTGTACTTTTCAGTAAATTTGATTCTGGGCCCAAGGTGAAAATAATTGCCCAAATGCAAAAGGAATGAAGTATTCATGGGGCATATAACAATATATTTTCCTGAACTAAAGTTACTTTTAGAGTAACTGTAACATTTGCGTGTTTTCTAAGCTCTCTGGAGGTTTTCATGCCTTCACTGAATGGAGTGAGAACCAGAGGCAACTTCTCCGAGTTGGTATGGGGAATCCCAAAGCTTGTTCCTATTGTACTGACAATCGTTTGCAATTGGTTAAGCAACTCGGTTCACTTTGGCTATATATGCAAGCATCCCTTCCATTCATTCAGACACTGAGTCACTTGGTGAAAGATGATCCAAAATTTCAGATCACTGAAACCAAAAAAATCTGAATTCAAGATCCTAGCTATTTCTAGGTTAGGAAAGTCAATATCTTTATTGCTCCATATATCTCATAAGAATAGAAATGGGGGGCCAGAGTCATGGTGCAGCTGTAGGGCATTTGCCTGGCATGCAGTTGACCTTGGATGGACTGTGGTTCGATCCCCCGGCGTCCCATATAGTCCCCCAAGCCAGGAGCGATTTCTGAGCGCAGACCCAGAAGGAACCCCTGAGCATCAACCAGGTGTGCCCCTCACCAAAAAAAAAAAAATAGAAATGGAAAGCATTTATTTTTTTAATACAACGGAAATAAGAAATAGTGGAGGATGAGAGACCTCTGATATGGTGCTTTAATAATTACCAACAAGTCTACCAAAAATGAAAAGCAACCTATTTGAAATAGGCTTGCTTGCAGAGAAAAGATTAGGGTGGTTTGGACATGAAATACACTCATTTCTGATACACTAATATACTAATTACCATTTGGAGACCATGACAATTACAAAGAAGAGCAAAATCCCTATCGATCAATTTATCTTCATTTGATTGCAGTCTTGTTTTATTTTTTTTGTTTTTTTTTTTTTTTGTTTTTTTTTTGGCTTTTGGGCCACACCCGGTGGTACTCAGGGGTTACTCCTGGCTGTCTGCTCAGAAATAGCTCCTGGCAGGCACGGGGGACCATATGGGACAACGGGATTTGAACCAACCACCTTTGGTCCTGGATCGGCTGCTTGCAAGGCAAATGCTGCTGTGCTATCTCTCTGGGCCCATAGGTTGCATTCTTAATACTTTAAATTTTTACAAACCTTGAAGCTAGGGCAATAGTACCCTGGGAAGGGCACTTTCCTGACATATGACTGGTCCCTGGTTTGATCCCCAGCACCAGGAGTGAACCCTGAGTGCAGAGCCAGGAGTAAGTCCTGAGCATCGCTGGGTGTGGCCCCCAAATAAATAAATTTTACAATTTTTTTAAAAAGAAGTTTCAGAGAAATTGCCTTTGCTAATATGGCTAATGTCTTATTTTTCCAAATATGAGAGTATTTTAAAGCCCTCTTTCCAGATGACAGAAAACAGCCCCCAAGGAATAGTGAAGAGGATTTTCAAACTATAAGTTCGACTAATACAGAAGCAACTTTTGGACCACTTCTACAGTTAATTCATTGTCATTTTGTAGAAAGAAGAACCCCAACCCTGATATTCCAATCACTGTCTCAAAAATGCATATTCCCTATCTGAACTATGACAATCAGATCTTTTTATTATTTTTAAATTTCACAGAGTAGTGAGACTATTCAGTGTCTATCTATCTCCCTCCGACTTATTTCACTCAACATACAGTTCAGTTAGAGAAATAACTACACCAACAACTATCATGACAATGGTAGTGAGTGAGAGAAATAGAATGCCTGTCTTGAAGACAGTCAGGGGTTAGGGGAAGAAGGAAATGGGGTCATTGGTGGTGGGAAGGTTGCACTGGTGAAGGGGGAATATTCTTTTTTATAATAGAAACCCAACTATAAACATGTTTGTAATCATGGTGCTTAAATAAATATATTAATTTAAAAAGAAAAGAAAATCTAAAAAAATGCATATTCCTAGTTCTTCACTAAGGGTAATAAGGTCACAGGCAGCGTTCTTAATGGGAAAGTCACCTCTTTAATCAGTATTGAATTCAGTAGCAATTAAGCAATTAAAAGAGGGTAATGATTTTTTTTTTAGTTCCACTGAATTCCATTTGTTTCACGAAGTCAGGTTTCCCGCTTGGAAATATTTATCAGTTGAGGCAGAGAATTCTATTGTGCTGGGGAGTTTATTTTACTGCAAAATTTTTTTCTTTCACTTGGAAAGAATTAGTCTTTTTCCTGCAGCAGAGCTAAATTTGGTCTTTGCATAGTCATAATGAGACGTTCATTATGTGGATCCAGTGAGGTATAGAAATGACAGAAAGGGGGGGGGGGAATAGAAAAGAAAAGGACTTAATCATTAGTCAATAAAATTAATTATTTTGTTTTATATTTTGCTTTTGGAACCATAACTGGCAATGCTCAGGGGTTACCCCTGCTTCTGCACTGAAAAATCACACCTGGCAGTGCTCGGGGGCCTATAAGGGATGCTGGAGCTTGAATCCAGGTCAGTCTCATGCAAGGAAAGGACCCATCTTGTGTATTATTGCTCCAACCCCTCACCATATATTTTATTTTTTAATAATATCTTTATTTAAGCACCATGATTACAAACATGTTTGTAGTTGGGTTTCAGTTATAAAAAATAACACCCCTCTTCACCAGTGCAACATTTTCATCACCAATGCTCCCCATCTCTCTCCTCCCTCACCCCCTAACTGTCTTTGAGACAGGCATTTTATTTCTCTCACTCACTACCATTGTCATGATAGTTGTCAGTGTAGTTATTTCTCTAATGCACTCACCACTTTTTGTGGTAAGCTTCATATTGTGGGCCAGTCTTTCTAGTCCTCATCTCTATTGTCTCTGGGTATAATTACAATATTGTCTTTTATTTTTCTTAAACACCACAGATGAGTGAGTCTATTCTGTGTCTATTTCCCTCTGACTTATTTCATTCAGCACAATAGATTCCATATTCAACCATGTACAGGAAAATTTCTGTCTTGAAATTTGAAATTTTGAAAATTTCAGACTTGTTTCTAACGTCTGCATAGTATTTCATTGTGTACATGTACCACAATTCTTTAGCCATTCATCTGTTGAAGGGCATCTGGGTTTTTTCCAGATTTTGGCTATTGTAAATAGTGCTACAAAGAATATAGGTGTGCAGAAGGCACTTTTGTATTGTGGTTTTTGCACACAAGCTTTTGAGACTCACAGTGCTCTTGGAGACACATACTTCTTTATTGGTGACACTTGTGTACACATTCTGGCTTCTGAACTTGGCAGGAATTTACTAAGGGGCTCACACAAGGAGGAGGCAGTGACAGCCTACCCACGACACTTGCCCCATTAAGCTGTGATGCTCGTGGGTACTCATAGCAGAGTTGCAGGCTCTGCGCAGTCTTCCTTGCAGTGCTCTCACTTGCCTGCCTTTGTCCTGGGAATGGGGCACACTTGGGGGTGGCCTTTGCTGTTCCCATCCTGAGCACTGGTGCCTGCACATAATGGGTGTGAAAATCAGGGCAAGGGGTCAGTCATCTTCTTGACCTCTGATATGGAAACGACCCTATCCATATTCTGGGCCTAAGGATTTCTTCCCTGAAACCACCAGGGGGGAGAGATGATGCCATAGAATCAATGTGCTCATGGATGGACTCATAGGTCACTTGAGGAGTTGGGGTCCGGGATGTCCCAGCCTGTTGCAAGGCATTGAAGGTGGTGGCTGGGGGAGATGGGGAGTTGCTGGTTCATTTTCCTTTCTTCAAACCAGTTTAGACAAATAGCAAGAACCCTGTTTGCAACCAGTGAAGTGAGAAAGGGTTGTTCCCTTTCCATTATTATGTCAAGAATTCCTAATCACTGGGTCAGAGCGATAATACAGCAGGTGGCCAACCCAAATTCAATCCCTAATGTCCCATATGGTCCTCCGAGCCTGCCAGGAGCAATTTTTGAGCACAGAGTCAGCAGTACCCCCTGAGCTCCACCAGGTAAGGTCCAAACGTCAAAATTAATGAATGAATGAGTGAATAAATGAATGAATAAATGAATGAATTCCAAGTCATTGGCACCGACCACAGGCAGCCCACAGAGCTGTGGAGAGCCTCACTGGGAGAAGGGGGAGGGGGTGCTAGCAAATTGACAGACACATTGAGTGCCAGAGTCTGCTCCCCACACTGCTTACCTCCCACCTCTGACTCCTGTTCTTTCTCTTGGCCTTGTTGCAGCTAGAGGACCCAAAAGGCTCTGATCTCAGACAGGAACGAGGGTACAGTGAGTTCATAATGATGCCCTTCACTGGTACTTTTCTCCTTCCCAGGGTCAAGGGAGAGAGAGGAGCCAGCTTGTATCCTCAGGGGCTCAAAGCTCTGCGCAACTTTCATCTAGGTGCCTGGTTTCCTTGAAGGGTGTTTGTTGATCTTGGAACTAAAGAGGCTGCACTGAGTAGTTAGTTAGGCCTGGTGAGAGCCATCTAGGAAGCAAAGTGGTTAACACTGCCCCAGGCACAAGTGCGCTGCCTTCTAGCCACAATCAACCTGCTAAGCAGGTGAAGATGGGAGGGAAGGAAGCCAAATCAGAAAACCTTCTATTCTGTGAAATAATACCAAATTAGAAAAGAAAAATTTGGTCACCGAAGTCTGATTGAAGACACAGAGGTTTTATTTTGCTTGTTTTCATTTTCTTTAAATTCCTAAGGGTCAGATTCCAGGCCCTACACACAGCCACACCTGCATTTGGGAATGTCCAGGTGTGATTTTGCAAATGAGAAAAAAAAATCCTGCCACCACAAGCAAAGGGTCAGAATGCAAATGGCTGCAATAATACTGGTCATTTCGCACCCTCCCAAACTGCCTTGACTTCCCCCTTTTCTGTGCACACAGGAGCTTCCGGGAAACTGAGGACATCACAGTGTCTGGTCTGCAGCTTCCAGCTCAGTTCTACTGCCTGAAATAGATGGCTGCAGCAACAGTCAGATTGTGACTCTCAAGTACTGAGAACTATCACCTGAGGTTGTTGAAACACAATCAGACAGATCTTGCAGTTCACAAAACCCTGAGAAAAAAATGAATTGAAATTTCATTTTATGAAGTCATAACATTTGCTTATCCAGGGATGGATAAGGAGAGTATTATGCTGAGTGAAATGAGTCAGAGGAAAAGGTATAGACATAGAATAATCTCTCCCATTTGTGGGATAATAAAAAAAAAACATGGTATTAATATTCAGAGACAACAGAGATGAGGCCCAGGAGGATCATTCCATTGTAGGAAGTTTGCCACAAAGAGCTGTGAGTGCAGTTAGTGTAGAGAAATGACCACTATGACAATGAGAGTTGGAACTAATCACTCTGGACAAGAACTGGGTGTTGAAAGGGAGGAAAGTGATGTGCATGATATCCCTTCAGTAACAATAATGCAAACCAGTTTCAGAGAGAGACAGAGACAGAAAGAGACAGAGACAGACACAGAGAGAGACACAGAGAGGAGTAAAATGAAAGAAAGAGGGTGAGAGGGAAACTGATTAGGGACATTAGTGGCAGAAAATGTTACTAGTAAGGGTCTTGTACTTTGTATGACCGAAATTCAATCATGAATAACTTTAATAAATATTAAATAAATAATAAATAATAATAAATAATAAATAAATAATAAAATTATGAATGACCCTGTACTACAGTGTTTAAGTAAAGTAAATTTTTAAAAATTCAAGAAAGAGGGTCTGGAGTGCTGGTGTAAGGGGTCAGGTGTCTGCCTTGCCCTTGCCAGCCTAGGACAGACAGACAGTGGTCTGATCCCCCAGAGTCCCATATGACCCCCCAAGCCAGGAACAATTTCTGAGTGCAGAGCCAGGAGTAACCCCTGAGTGTCACCAGGTATGGCCCCCAAAACAAAACAAAACAAAAAAATTCTAAAAAGAATTTACAGTCTTAGTATAAAATAAAATGCAATTTTCTTCTGGTAAAAAGATTATTTTAAAAAACATACATATACACCAGAAAGAAAGAAAGAAAGAAAGAAAGAAAGAAAGAAAGAAAGAAAGAAAGAAAGAAAGAAAGAAAGAAAGAGAGAGAGAGAAAGAAAGAAAGAGAGAAAGAGAGAGAAAGAAAGAAAGAAAAGAAAGAGGGAGAGAGGGAGGAAGAAAGAGAAAGAGAGAAAGAAGAAAAGAGAGAAAGAAATAGAGAAAGAAAATAATATGGGGGAGGGGCCTGGGAGATAGCATGGAGGTAAGGCATTTGCCTTTCATGCAAAAGGTCATCGGTTCGAATCCCGGTGCCCCATATGGTCCCCCGTGCCTGCCAGGAGCAATTTCTGAGCACGGAGCCAGGAGTAACCCCTGAGCACTGCCGGGTGTGACCCAAAAAAAAAAAAAAAAAGAATATGGGGGAGAGGTGATAGATCATGTACTTTGTCTATGTGAGCCTGAGTCCACTCGCCAGCACTATACAGACCCATAAATAAATAAAAGCCAAATCCACCCACCATGAATTAAAAGGGAGACAGTGAGTGATTCCAAAGCTGTGGGATCAAAAATGGCACTTTGGCTGATAGGCAAAGTTGTCCAGAGATGAGGTCAAGTCATAGAGAAAGGCATCCTGAGATGTCGTGTGTGTGTGTGTGTGTGTGTGTGTGTGTGTGTGTGTGTGTGTGTGTGTACATGTGTGAACGCATGTGTGGGGCAGAATCAAGTCCAAAGTTAGGAGAATTTCACAGATGGAAAAGTACATAGCTTCTGATACAAGGTCCCTGAGCCAAAAGTGAAGGCTGGAGGGTGCAGGATTGGGGACCCTTCCTAGGCAAAGGAAACTTCCCTAGTGCATTGCATACATCCTTCTTGTGTTCTCTGGATTCAAGGAAAAACTGTACAGGACTGATAGGAATATCTGATACAAGCGAGTCCAACTGTAGGTTTAGTCTGTGAGCCAGGCCATGGGCCCACCTGAAATAACTTCTCCTGGTTAGGAAACAGAACTGAAGCTGAGATAACAATCTCTTTGAAGGGTGTGTTCACAACCCACAAATGAAGCCATTTGGGGGAGGCAGGGGAGAGGGGGTGCTCCAAATCCCATTCGAACATTTCTGGCCATTTTCAACATCTGTTTTTTGAGTCGCATAAACAATGGTTCTTTCTGCATGGTAGCCTTCCTTAATTGTTTAAACCACCAGCACTTCATTCCGCAATGGTAAGATTGGATAATAAGGAAAAAATGTCAGTACATCCTGCATACTTTTCCGAGGTGTGCCTTTGTGACTGAAAACCAGCCCCGGGTGTGGTATCCACATGAAGGCAAAGGCTTAGGAAAACAGTGTCAGAAAAGACCTCATACACAGAGAAAGAGAAACTCACACCCAATGTCCACACAGTGTGTGCTCCCATTTGGATTCTGGCCAGAAAGGAACAATGCAATGTCTTCTATGGAGTGTTCTGAATTCATTCATTCCAAAAAAAGCTTTTCTGTTTTAATCTTTTTTTTTTTTTAACAATGACATTTCTTGAACACAATCTTTATGCTCTCCTAAAACAAGGAAAATACTGGCCAAACTTGAAAGCAGAGGCATTAAAAAAATACAATTGCTTGCATTCATTTGAGGACCTATAATTATAATGAATATCAACAAATGATATTGTTTGATCTCTTGAGCATGTAGGAAAACTTAATGGAATCTGGCTCACCATTCTGAGAGAAATTTCCCACCTGCTTTTCCCATATTCAGAAACAAAAGACTCATGTATGACTCAACAGTGCTTACAAATAAAAGATTATTCTGCTCTTTCATTCGTTCTTTTCTCCAACTTTCCTTGCCATGGTGCTTAAGACACAGTCCATCAGGCCTAATGCTTGCTCCCTTGTACTCTACCGAATAATTTAAAAAAATAAAATAAAAAGACAGGCTGGGGAATGTGACATTTTTTGAGTAGCAATGGAATGTTTTCTTAGAGGGTGGGAACAATAATAACAGACACTCAGAAACATGATACTTAGTTTTTTAATTTAATGGAAAAATACTTTCGATATTCAGTTTACAGATTGCTTTTCAGGATACAGAAAAGTGAAATGCATTGTTAGTTTTTAGAATCATATAAATTAAAACTTTAGGGGTCAAAGATATAGCACATCTGTAGGACGTTTGCCTTGCAAGCAGCCAACCCAAGACCAACAATGGTTCGAATCCTGGCATCCCATATGGTCCCCTGTGTCTGCCAGGAGCGATTTCTGAGCACAGAGCTAGGAGTAACCATGAGTACTGCCAGGTGTGATCCAAAAACAAAACAAATAAAACTTTAATTATTGTCAGGACTTTGCAAGGATTAAAGGATATCAAGTTAAGAAATATTTTTAAAAAGAGATTGCATTAAATACTAACAATTACTGTTTGCTTTTGCTTTAATTCAATTTCATAAATAGGTGATTAGATAGAAATGAATTAGAACTGATTCCTACTAATAATATTTCCTATGTATCATTTCAGTATAAGTTGCACTTAAAATGGAATAATTATGGGGGGAAGGTATTGAGCAGTGGGAGAAGACAATACTTTAATTTGGGCTTAATCCCTGGCATTCTCAAATAAACAAAAATAAAATGATACCAACTTTACTTGAGTGTTATTTTTTATATATTATTTAAACAATGTGATTAAAACATAACTATAATTGGGTATGAGTCATAAAAAGAACATCCCCCTTCACCAGTGCATTCCCACAACCAATGCACCCCATCTCCCTCCACCCACAATCCCTGCCTGTATTCGAAACAGGCATTCTACTTTTCTCACTCATTAACATTGTCAGATAGTTAGTGTAGTCATCTCTCTGACTAAACTCACCACTCTATGCGGTGAGCTTCACATCGAGAGCCAGTCCTTTCAGCCCTCATCTCTGTTGTCTCTGAACATTATTACAATAATGTCTTTTGTTTATTTTTGTTTTTTTCTTAAAACCCATAGATAAGTGAGACTACTCTCTCTCTGACTTATTTCACTCAGCAAAATAGTTTCATGTATAGGAAAATTTCATGACTTCATATCTCCTGACAGCTGCATAGTATTCCATTGTGTATATGTACCACAGTTTCTTTAGCCATTCATCTGTTGAAGAACATCTTGGTTGTCTCTAGAGTCTGGCTATTGTAAATAGTGCTTCTATGAATATAAGTGTGAGGAATGGATTTTTGTATTGCATTTTTGTGTTCCTAAGTATATCCTTAGGAGTGGTATAACTGGAACATATGGGAGCTCAGTTTCCAGTTTTGTGAGGAATCTACACATTGTTTTTCATAAAGGTTGGTATAGACAGTATTCCCACCAGCAGTGAATGAGAGCTCCTTTCTCCCCACATCTCCACCAGCACTGATTGTTCTTGTTCTTTGTGATGTGTGCCAGTCTCTGTGGCATGAGATGGTACCTCATCTTTGTTTTGATTTGCATCTCCTTGATAATTAGTGATGTGGAGCAATTTTTCATGTGTCTTTTGACCATTTGTTTTTCTTCTTTGAGAAATTGTTCATTTCTTATCCCCAATTTTTGATGGAGTTAGATTTTTTCCTTGTTATATTCTGTCAGTAACTTGTATATCTTAGATATTAGCCCCTTGTCTGATGGGTATTGGATGAATAATTTCTCCCATTTTGTGGGTGGCTTTTGTACCTTCGGCACTATTTCCTTTGAGGAGCAGAAACTTCTGAGCATAATATATTCCCATCTGTTTATCTCTGTTTCCACTTGTATGGAGAGTGCTGTTTCCACCTTGAAGATGTCTTCAGTTTCAATGTCATGAAGTGTTTTACCTACATGTTTGTCAATATACCTTATGGTTTTGGGTCTGATATCCAAGCCTTTATTCCATTTGGATTTGACCTTTGTGCATGGTGTTAGATGGAGGTCTGTGTTTGCTTTTTTGCAAGTGGCTGACCAGTTGCTACAGCACCACTTGTTAAAGAGGCTTTCATTATTCATTTCTTGCCTCTTTCTCAAAGATTGATTGCATATCTGAGGCACATTTTCCACTGATCTGAGGGTCTGTCTTTATTCCAGTACCATGTTGTTTTAATGACTATAGCTTTGTAGTATAATTTAAAGTTGGGGAAAGTGATGCCTCCCATACTCCTTTTCCCAAGGGTTGCTCTTCGTATTCATAGGCATCTATTGTTCCAAATGAATTTCAGGAGTGTTTGATCCACTTCTTTAAAGAATGTCATGGGTATCCTTAGAGGGATTGCATTAAATCTGTACAATGCTTTGGGGAGTATTGCCATTTTAATGATGCTAATCCTGCCAATCCATGAGCAGAGTATGTGTCTCCCTTCCTTGTGTCCTCTTTTATTTCTTGAAGCAGGGTTTTGTAGTATTTTTCTTTGTATAAGTCCTTAACTTCTTTAGTTAAGTTAACTCCAAGATATTTGAGTTTGTGTGACACTAACGTAAATGGGGTTGGTTTTTTAATGTCCATTTCTTCTTTGTCATTATTGGTGTGTAAGAAGGCCATTGATTTTTGCTTGTCAATTTTGTAGCCTGCCATTTTGCTATATAAATTTATTGTTTATAGAAGCTTTTTGGTAGAGTCTTTAGGGTTTTCTAAATATAATATCATGTCATCTGCAAACAGTGAGAGCTTGACTTCTTCCTTTCATATTTGGATGCCCTTGATATCTTTTTCTTGCCTAACCACTATGGCAAGAACTTCCAGTACCATGTTGAATAGGAGTGGTGAGAGAGAGCACCTTTGTCTTGTACCAGATTTTAGAGAAAAAGTTTTTAATTTATCACCATTGGGAATAATTTTGCCATTGGTTTCTGGTAGATGGCCTAATTATATTAAGAAAAGTTCCTTCCATTCACATCTTGATGAAAGTCTTTTTTTTTTTTTTTT
>PVKC010043414.1:0-11780 GCA_004027635.1 Crocidura indochinensis | reverse complement strand
CCCCAAAATGTCCTGCCACACAAAACTAAGTGCAACTGAGCTCAGGACTCGTTTTCTTTTACTATTTTCTTTTCTTCTTGGATCTTGCATGTGAGCACATCATCTCTGGAACAAAAGTCATATACATATGACTTTTGTTCCAGAGATGATTATATATAATATATATATGAACAAATGTTGAATTTGAGAAAGATTATTCTAAATAGCCTTTCAAGAAAATATTACTATTTGTACAGCAGTAAACTGGTCAATACTGTTAACATCCAAGTAACGGATGATATCATCCCCCTCAGCCACTCATCCAGATGGCCCATTCTATCACTGGGCATTGCAGTGACATAAAAGAAACTATGCTTTGGTTTCAACCATGCTGAAAATGCATCTCTATTAGGAGGTAAATATAGAAACTGTATCAAATTACTAATCTGCCATTGAACATAGGCCTCAAAAGAAAGTCATAATCATGCTTGTCATATCTATCTTCAAAGGCTGTCACAAATATAGTAAATGATTACAAAAGCACTTGCCTCTATCTTTTTTATGTTCTCTTTATTTACTTTGATGATATAGAACATATTTCTGATCTGCCTTATCATAATTTACATGATAACAGTGGTTTTTTTACAATACACATATTATATTCTATTACTATTATCTCCTAGTATTAGTTCCCACATTTGTAAATGTGCTGCTTTGCTAGAAAATTATGGTTTCTTTATCCTAATTTCTTAGATTCTTCCACTAGTTTCTTTTCTTTAATGATATTTATTTTGTAGAATAATTCTAGATATATAAATAAATGGCAACGATAATACGGATATTTCCTATACACGTGGTTCCCCTATTATTTCTTATACTAACATGCTATATTTTTGTTACAGTTAACAAACTGGTATCGACACATTTTTTGCAACTAAAGTCCATGTTTTAATCAGATTTCCATTATTTTAAGTAGGGTCCTTTTTCTGCTTCAAAACTCCATGTACATTATAGTACACTAAATGATGAAATTGATTCAACTGTTCTGAGTCAATCCCTCAATCTTATTTTTGATGGATGTGATGGTTTAAGAAATACTGATCAGGCATTCTGTAAAACATAGAGTATATCATATAGAAATATTGTAAAATGTTCGTCAAATTAAGAAATCATAATTAGCTGGGATTGTGGATTTTTAGGATGATGACTACAAAGACAAGGTGAAATAATTATCACATCATATAAGGGACTCATAAGACCTACTTCCCTGACTATTGAGGATACTGGCACTAGGTTAAATAATGCTAAAATCCCCCTATTCTATCATTGTGAGGAAGTAACTGGAATGAACTTCACTTAAAGAGTAGAGTGCCTACAAGAATAATTCTCCTAATTCTCCTATCTAGCCACCTTGGAGAGTTCTCTTTCTCTGTCTTTTCTTTCCTTTTTTACTGTTTTGTTGTTTTGGGGCCACACCCAGTGATGCCCAGGGTTTACTCCTGGCTATATGCTCAGAAATCACTTCTGGCTTAGGAGACCATATGTGATGCCAGGGGGTGGAACCACGGTCCATCCTAGGTTACCTGGGTGCAAGGCAAATGCCCTACCACTTATGTCACTACTCTGGCCCCTGTGTCTTTGCTTTTGTGATAATTTCTGTACTGTTATGAGATCACAGATATTTATGTTTAAATTTGAGTTATAATTTAGTACTGATATACTGCTCTCTCTGTATATATATGTATATATGTATATACATATATACATGTATATATATGTATATATGTATATACATATATACATGTATATATATGTATATACATATATATACATATATATATATATATATTGGTTTTTCGAGCCACACCTGTTTGATGCTCAGGGGTTACTCCTGGATAAGCGCTCAGAAATTGCTCCTGGCTTAGGAGCTCCTAATGGCTCCTCTCCCAAGTTTCTTGTGTCCATATGGGAACCATATGGGACGCGAGGGGATCAAACCGCGGTCCTTCCTTGGCTAGCACTTGCAATGCAGACACCTCACCTCTAGCGCCACTTGATCTATATTTTTTGTTGCTCAGATTATTCTAGCTTTGACCAAAAGTCATTTGAGCCCTTTGACATAACTTCACTAGTGCATGTATCTATGTCTCCCAATTTGATTTCTGTACTAGTCATTGAATCAGCTATTTTTTTTTGGGGGGGTCACACCCGGCAGTGCTCAGGGGTTACTCCTGGCTCCATGCTCAGAAATTGTTCCTGGCAGGCACGGGGGACCATATGGGGCACCGGGATTCGGACCTTTTGCATGAAAGGCAAACACCTTACCTCCATGCTATCTCCCGGGGCCCCGAATCAGCTATTTTTAATGTATCCTGGTAATTTCACTAGTATTAGAATATGGATGCAGTATTTACTATATTTTCTGTGTATCGTTTCTCCTCTCAAGTGGCTAAAGGAAATCTATATGTGTGATGTGTTCTAATTCTTTTTTCCTCTCCCCTTTCTCCCTTCCGTGTTCTAATTCTTAAATATATATTACTTTTGGCATATTTATGTATTTTCATTTAAATCAAGCAAAACAAGAACTCACTTTTCCAATTCTTATCCAGTTACATGGGTCATTTCAGTTTCCTCCCCTTATTTATCTCTTCACTCATCTCCAAGAGTGGGAGACCACCCACCTTCCACTCATCTAATTATTAAGTTCCATTATGTCAGAAAACAGTAAGAATTCTTTACCCACACTCCCACTGGAAACAACTCTATTAGTAAGTGAAGAGTCCATGATTATGCATAGTGTATTGTATTTTGCTGAATAATACCATGCCTCTCCCAAGTTTCTTGTGCCCAATATCTGTTTTCCTGTCATTCTTCATACTTTTCTGATTCAATATATTACACATGGTTTGCATTTCAATCTGGGATCCTATGACATACTAATTGGATTTTTTTACATTAAGTTCTTTCTCTGGGGTCTGAGCAATAGCACAGTGATGGGGCATTTTCCTTGTACACTGCTGACCTGGAACCCACAGGGGTTCAATTCCAGCATCTCATATGGTCCCCTGAACCTGCCAGGAGCAATTTCTGAGAGCAGAGCAAAGAATAAGTCCTGCTGGGGATGGCCCCAAAACCAAAGTTCTTTCTCCATGTTACAGGGTCATTTACTATATTCTACATATTCTATATTCTCAGTTGGCATTACTTTGGTTTTTAGTTTAACTTCTAATAGGTGGATAGTAATATCACTGTTTTACTAATTCACAATTACTTATATGACAGTAGATTGGGTGGTTTTTTTTTTCATGTGCTTATTTACCATCTACATTTTTTGTTTGTTTTGTTTTGTTTTGTTTTGTTTTTCTTTTTTGGTTTTTGGGTCACACCCGGCAGTGCTCAGGGGTTACTCCTGGCTCCATGCTCAGAAATTGCTCCTGGCAGGTACGGGGGACCATATGGGGCACTGGGATTTGAACCGATGACCTTTTGCATGAAAGGCAAACGCCTTACCTCCATGCTATCTCCCAGGCCCCGAATAAAATATTTTCTAATTTTGACTAAGTCAAAATATTTAGATAGACTTCATATTTATTTAAGAATCACTGGAAAATATACCTTTCTACTGAATCATCTTTGCTCTTTAATCTAATATCATTTCACTTCTTAAGTATAGTGATGCATCAGTGATTTATTTTGCTTTCCACATATTTTGTCAAAATTTATGAAAGAACTTGCTGGATTTTTTGTTTTGGGGCCATGACTGGTGGCACTCAGCATTTATTCCTGGCAGGTTTAGGGGACCATATGAGAATACGGTTTGGCCAGACCTGCTTTGGCTGCATGCAAGGCAAATGCCCTATCTGGTTTCTTATTGCTCCAGCCCCTATCACTGGGATTTTGATTGAGATAACTTTGAATGTGTATATAAAATGGAAAATAACTAACATCTTAATGGTATTACTTTACTTACTTAGAGATAATATTGTTGTAGTTTCTATGTTTACATTCTGTACATACTTTATTAAGTGTGTGGCTAAAATATTTTTGGTGCTGTTGTAAATGGTATCATTGCTTTGAAATGAAATATAAAATACTAATTTTTCATTGCATAGTTTACTATATAGTTTTATAGTTTACAATAATATATAATTTTGGAAGTACAGATTAATATCCTGCTATGTATATCAAGTTCATACACCCCTTTCAAAGTTCTCATGCCACCAGACTATCAAACAGAACTTTCCCAGTATATTCCTACTCTTACTTCCCCTCTGAGAGTTATTTTGTGATGCTTTGGCAATTTGTTTGAGTTATTCATATTTTATATACAAAACTACTTCCATCTATTTTTCCCCCTAAAGGCCTGGATTAACTTTTTGCTTGTTAGTTTGTTTGTTTTTGTTTGGGGGCCACATCTGTAAGTGCTCACAGTTTCAATTAACCTTTTGTTTGGGGGCCAAATGTGGTGCTCAGGGGTTACTGCTGGCTCTGCTCTCAGAAATTACTACTGGTAGGCTCAGGGAACCATGGGATGCTGGGGTTCAGCCATGTGCAAACTAAATGCCCTATCTGCTGTACTACTCCTCCAGATCCTGATTTAACATTTTAACTATATACCACAGTGCTTTCAGGCTTCTGTGAAGATAACACCTTAAGAGTAGTTACTGATGGACCATTTGGTATTTCTGTTTTGAGTTTTTCCTTACTTCTTAATGTTTCAATAGAGGCTGCACCAACATTGCAGGTTTTGTAGTCTACAAAATGGTGCAACCTCTATGAAAGACATCTTTCCACACATCCTTTTTCCCCTTCTCTTTGATATAGGTAAATATAGTGATAGTTATTATGGACTTGTTGTCGTTAAGCATTATTTTCATGTTTGATACACCTGTAAAGATTCTTTGGAAAATTCAGGTATTTGCCTGGATTAAATCACCCATTATTGCTTTTGATTTTTTTGACTTCTTCATATCATTTAGATATTAACCTCTTGTTGGGTAAATTATGTGCAAATTCCTTATCCTAGCTGTTAGGTTATCTTTATGTTTTGTTTTTTGTGGCAACTTTTGTGCTGTGCAAAAACTTGGCATATGCCAGATTGAGTTTTTCATCAAAACTTGGATTTTAATTTTGTGAAATGTTTGATAAGATTATGTGATTTTTATCCTGTTATCTGTGGATAATCTATAAGATATAAATATATTATAGATATGTCTTTTTAATTTTGGTTTTTCAGCCACACTTCCCTGATTATGCTCTCAGAAATTGCTCTATGTTTGGGGACCATATGAGATGCTGGGGGATTGAGCCACAGTCCATCCTAGGCCACCACTCTGGCCTCTAGATATATATCTTCTATATCATACATATCTTATATATACAAATGTGGATAAGATGTGGATAATCTATAAGATATAGATGTCTTATTTATGTCCTTATAGGATACTTTGTTTTGTTTTGTTGTTTTTGAGGGGGGGCTTTTTGGGCCACACCCAGTGGTGGTGTTCAGAGGCTACTCCTAGCTCTGCACTCTGAAATCATTCCTGGCAGGCTCTGGGGACATATGTAATGCCAGGAATCGAACTCTGCTCTACCCTGGTTCTGCCACGTGCAAGACAAATGGCTTACCCTGTGCTATCTCTCTGACCTCACGGATACAAATTTTTTTATTTAATTCTTAATTGCAAAATGTAGGGAAACAACTTTTGCACCTTAAAATCTTGCTTTAATTGCATGTTATAAAGAGGCTATATATTTTAATTCATCTTTGAGATATTTTTTACACAGATGTATGTATTCTCTTTCTTTTTCCTATCTCATTAGGCAGAACTTTGTAGTATGCCTTTGAGACATTGAGAGACCATTTTTTGCCTTGTTCCTGATCATTAGAGAAGAGGCACAATTATGATCTAAACCACAATACCAGATAAGTAGCCTAAGGGAATAGGTTGTCATCAATAGAAAGGGTCTCAGAAAACATGCTTAGTTTAGAACTAATTTCCAGCTTTTTTGTCTTACCTGTTCAGCTTTTCTTCCTCTTGACAAAATCATTTCCTATTTTACAAAACTTACTTTAGAAGAATTTAATAGCAATATCAAAATCTTCCTTAATGAACTTTAATTACATTAGTAACTTTTCAGGAAGAAAAAGATTGGATGTGTCAGAAGCTAAAATAGATTTCCAAGGACAGATTTAATTCAATATCTATCTCCCTTATTATTCTCAAATTTGATGATGCAAATGAGTCATGGCCACTAGACTAAGATATGGTAATAGTGATGTGAGAATCATCTTGGAGCATTCTGGAAGTCAACCTGACCTCCTGAAATGTGACAATATCCTATATAGATCCTGAACTTGTTATGAACATGAAAAAACTAAGCCATCTTTAAGAGTAGCAGGGGAAGATGATTTCTGAATTTAGATAGCAAAGGAAAGTGAATAGATTGTGATAACACAGAGTTCTTTTTTAAGGAAGGAGCAAAAAGAATATGGAAATAAGTCTATGAATTAGGTGTATGAAGTCTGTTCCTCATATAGTCAGTTTAGCTTAGGCCAGTTTGTGACAGGGCTCAGGGGTAACCTTCTGAACTTCCACGGTCCTTGTTTATCTTGTGTTCAAGGTATACTTTCAAATATGTGAAATATATATAAATATACTAAAGTTAAATTTTTGCATATGCTTTCTAAAGAAACAGCTTTTGTTTTTGACCGGTGAGCACTATTGTTTTCAGAAACAGATTTCCCTCCATGGTGATTCTGTTGGAATTATCTAGTCTAATCTCACACTTCTGCCACATTTTCTATTCTCTTGTTAGTGTTGATAAGATTTAGAGGCTGGTATGTGACCCCATATATGTCATAACATCAGCCAAGGTTTTTTTTTAAGAGTTCTACCTTTGGGCCCGGGAGATAGCATGGAGGTAAGGCGTTTGCCCTTCATGCAAAAGGTCATCGGTTCAAATCCCGGTGCCCCATATGGTCCCCCGTGCCTGCCAGGAGCAATTTCTGAGCATGGAGCCAGGAGTAACCCCTGAGCAGTGCCGAGTGTGACCTAAAAACAACAACAACAACAACAACAACAAAAAAAGAGTTCTACCTTTAAAAAAAAGAGTCTTTGTGGGGCTGGAGAGATAGCACATGCAAGGTGTTTGCCTTGCATGCAGTCAGTCTGGGAAGGATCCAGGTTTGATTCTCAGCATCCTATATCATCCCCTGAGGTTGGCAGGTGTGATTTATGAGTGCAGGGCATGGAGTAACCCCTGAAAGCTGGTGAGCATGGCCAAAAAACTAAAACAGAAATCACAGTCCTTGTTTGCATGAAGAACAATGCTTGGCAGTAGTCATCTGGCAATGATTCAGTAGATATTAAGGCCTCAGTTAACATTAGCTTAATTGAAGATTATTAATATATTTATTATTTTATTTATTATTGTTTATTAATAAATCATATTAGAATTAGAATGCTCTCTATGGAAAGTAACAATGTATTTAAGCTCATTGTGGGCTTTTAGCCAAAATGCTAAATGTACTGCTGTACCACATGTTCTTTTTTTATTAAGATTTTTTTTTTTGGATTTTGGGCCACACCTGGCGATGCTCAGGGGTTACTCCTGACTGTCTTCTCAGAAATAGCTCCCAGCAGACATGGGGGCCATATAGGACACCTGGATTCGAACCAACCACCTTTGGTCCTGGATCGGCTGCTTGCAAGGCAAACACTGCTGTACTATCTCTCCAGGCCCTTATTAATATCTTTATTTAGGGGCCCAGGAGATAGCATGGAGGTAAGGCGTTTGCCTTTCATGCAAAAGGTCATCGGTTCGAATCGAATCCGGGTGCCCCATATGGTCCCCCGTGCCTGCCAGGAGCAATTTCTGAGCATGGAGCCAGGAGTAACCCCTGAGCACTGCCAGGTGTGACCCACAATATATATATCTTTATTTAAACACCTTGATTGCAAATATGATTGTAGTTGGATTTCAGTCATGTAAAGAACACCCCTCTTCAATAGTGTGACATTCCCACCACCAATGTCCCAAATCTCACTCTTCCCTGCCTGTACTCTAGACAAGCTTTCCACTTCCCTCCTTCATTCACATGTTTATGATAGTTCTCAGTGTAGTTATTTCTCTAACTGCACTCACCTTTCCTTGTGGTGAGCTTCATGTTGTGAACTAGACCTTCCAGCCCTCCTCTCTTTGTCTCTGAGGATTATTGCAAAAATGTCTTTTATTTTTCTTAAAATCCATAGATGAGTGAGACTATTCTGTGTCTATCTCTCTCCCTCTGATTTATTTCACTCAGCATAATAAATTCCATGCACATCCATGTATAGGAGAATTTCATGACTTCATCTCTCCTGGCAGCTACATAATATCCCATTGTGTATAAGTATCACAGTTTCTTTAGCCATTCATCTGTTGAAGGGCATCTTGGTTGTTTCCAGAGTCTGGCTATTGTAAATAGTGCTGCAATTAATATAGGTGTGTGGAAGGGATTTTTGTATTGTATTTTTTCAGTACTAGAGTATATCCCTAGGAGTGGTATAGCTGAATAGTCTGGGAGCTCAATTTCCAGCTTTTGGAGGAACCTCCATATCGCTTTCCTTAAAGGTTAGACTAGGTGGCATTCCCACCAGCAGTATATAAGAGTTCCTTTCTCGGGGGGCCAGGCAGTGGCGCTGGAGATAAGTGCCTGCCTTGCCTGCGCTAACCTAGGACGGACCGCGGTTCGATCCCCCGGTTCCCCATATGGCCCCCCCGTGTCTGCCAGGAGCGACTTCTGAGTGAATAGCCAGGAGTAACCCCTGAGTGTCACCTGTTGTAGCCCCCCCCCAAAAAAAAAACAAAAACAAAAAAAAAAAGAGTTCCCCTCTCTCCATGTCCCTGAAAGCACTGTTTGAAGATTCTTTGTGATGTGCACTGATCTTTGTGGCATGAGATGGTACCTCATAGTTGTTTTGATTTGCATCTCCCTGATGATTAGTGATGTGGAGCATGTGCCATTTGGCCATTTGTATTTCTTCTTTGGCAAAGTGTTCATTTCTTCTCCACATTTTTTGACGAGATTAGTTTTTTTCTTGTAAAGTTCTGTCAGTTCCCTCTGTATATTAAATATTATCTGAGTTTTTCAGTCTTGCTATTTCAGTTTGGAGTAGTCTAATTTCTATTTTTGTGTTCTGTTCTGCTCATTCTATACTTTCTTTGAGTTGCAACCATCATATTTTTACTCTACACTCTTTATTTGAGAGACCAACTAGGTAGTTGATACTTTTCAGGTCATCAGAGTTGCCCTTTTTATTCTTTATGCATGCTGTTGTCCTGTGTTGTTTTCCTATTGACACACTTGTAGTGTGGTGCTTACTGCGTGTTATGGTGGGTTCATCGGCTAGAAGATGCGCAAGGCCCAGACATGAAAAGAAGCATCAGCACTCCTCTGTCTCCTCCTTGCTTGGGTGTTTCCAGCTCACCTCAGTTTACATAGCTTTAGCAAGGGCTTCTGGTGGGGCTTGGTCTCAACACCTACAGAGATGATCTGATGCAGCTCCTTTGAATGGTGTTCTTCTGCAGCTTTGTGCTTGCTTTTTAAATTTTTCAATTTAAGTCAATCTGTTGTTGCTTAAGGTTCAACGGTCCTTGCTAAATACAATGTGTCAAGAAGGGGAAACTTGTCTCTTAGTCATCATGTAACTACACAGAAAAGGTCTTCACTATAGCTTCTCTAATGAAGGCATTCACCAAAGTGGAGTCTTCTAAAAAAATCATTTCACATTGAAAATAACTGTGGATGGGCCAGAGTGATATCACAGCTGTAGAGTATTTGCCTTGTACAAGGCTGACCCAGGGCAGACCTGACTTAAATCCCCAGATTCCCATATGATCCTCTGAGCCAGGAGCTAGTTCTGAGAGCATCGCCTGGAGTAACACCTGAGTGTCACCGGGTGTGGCCCAAACACCAAAAAAGAAAAAAATAAAAGAACAAAAAAAGAACCGTGGAATAATGGGTTCAAGGAAGGTTTAGACAGAGTGAAAATATGAGCTTTTAAAGTTTTATCATAGTCTGAGAAAGAATAAAGGAATAAATAAGAGAAAAGTAACAAAAAAATAAAAATGCTTGCTGTGTAAATTAATTTATCACTGGTTCTTTATTTTGGGGTCACAGTGGGTGGTACTTAGGGGACTTTATGTGGTGCTGTGGATTGAACTGGGTTAGTTATGTGCAAGGCAAGCGCCTTAACCCACTGTACTATATCTTTCCAATCCTTGTTGATAATTAATGGCTAAATCAATATTATATCTAGTGTGGGCCCAAATTAGTGTACTCTCTCCAGTTCATTTGCTTTTCACTGCCCAGTGTCCTTCAATACCTCACTCAAAATGGCAAAATTCAATATGTGTTTAATATATTATTGTTAAAATTCTATGCTTTTGTGTGTGTTTGTTTATTTTGGCAGGTCACTGCGTGGTGTGTCTCTCTGACTCTCACAGTTTAAAATTTTGGCTCTTTGTGTCGAACGTGTTTGCCACCCCTGGTAGAGGCTAAAAGGTGGGGGTAATCTTATCTGTGAAACTCATATTCTTGTGCTGCATCTTGACACAAAGAATAGATTGCATCTGTAAGGAAATGATTATGGAGTGGCTTAAACTTCTGAGCAAAGGTAGATGTTTTAAGGGTAGTAGAATTGAAGGAGTCAGAGGGAGGTCTTCCAGCCTGACTAAGATTGAGCTTTGAGGTACCATCAAAACCAAATCAGAAATGGGAAGATATTAGTCCAAGTGAGAACATTTTCTCCAAGAATCAATTTAGGTGAGACAGAGCAGCTTACTTTTGCTCATAATATACAGTTATGAAGTAGATTTATCAGACCTTGTGGCCTATTCCAGTTTGCTTTGATTTTACTGGGCCTCCCCAGGGATGACTAAGAGTTCAGGAGAACTCCTAGTCAAGACATGGGGTTGTCAGTGCTGGGGTAGCAGGTATCTGCTGTCCAGACAAAGTAGGAATCTTGAGCTTAAAAATGATGTTTTACAGCCCTTCAAAATATTTCCTCAGCCATAATTCCCCCTTTTAAAGATGATACCACTATTTCTGTGTAGGCAACTGTATTCTGGTAATATGATTTATTTAAATAATGAGAGGTTTTGAAAGGAAAGAATACATTCTCCTTGTAATTTAAGGTTAAGTAAGTTGATAAAAATAATTTAAAGAAGCTCTTGGATCATTTATTCTCTCTGTTTACATGCACTCAAATGTAGATTTAGTTCTTTACGTAATTGGTATATAGATATAAATAGAAACAGCAATCCCTGGACACCAAATAAGTCGTTCACATATCTTATGTTTTCATCTCTAAACATGTCTAAGCTACAACGTTTTTATTTGTTTGTTTGTTGTTTCCTTTTTGGGGGCCATGAGCTCAGAAGTCTCTCTTGGCTCAGGGGACCATATGGGACACTGAAGATCCTGCATCGGCCGCATGCAAGGCAAACACCCTACGGCTGTGCTATTGCTCTGGGCCCTACAAAGTTCATTTTGAGAACATTCTTTTGCATAGCCACATTGCTATCTTTCACTTTAGGAATTTTCATTAATAGAGTAGTTCAATGTGCTACCTATATTCCAACTTTGTCAAAAGAACCAGCAATGTCCTTTATAACAGTTTTCCCTTCTACACTGTATCCATTCTAGGATCATATATTAAATATCATTCATGCATCTTTACTCTTCTTTCAGTGTTCCTTCAACTGTATAACTTCTTTTCTTCTTATGCTGTATAAATTCTCATTATTCTCCTTCT
>PVKC010043413.1:0-11782 GCA_004027635.1 Crocidura indochinensis | reverse complement strand
TGGAAGAAAAAAGAAAAAATGGACCTGGCAAATAAAAATAGAAATAAAAATAAATCTCTTAATAATAACCACAAGAGTGAAAGATAAAGAGAATAATAGTAGAAGAAAAAAGGGAGGAAAAATAGTGAAAAACTGACAAATCAAAACAAAACAAGAAAAAGTATGGGTGTTGGAGTGGTAAGGTTTGGCGTTACCCCCACTTTTTTTTTTTTGCATAGGCACAGCAAACGTTGGGGGAATAAAGGGAATTTCCGTGACCTAAGAGATTCAGGGTTTCTCCATCCTTGAAACATATCATCATGGGATCAACCTCTGGCTCCATATATACTCATTACCCCATCTCAAAGGCTTTTTTGTGATGCCAGGAAAGTTTCCTCTCAGTTGTGTGTGAGAAAGTAAGGTCACTGTAGGTAGCGATCTTGGTATTTACGTGGGTCATAGGTCAGGGTTTAGGATAGAGTCTCTAGGTTCTCTAGGTTCCTATCCATCGTTGTTGTGTTTAGTCCTTTGTATCACTTGCTCCCTGTTTACGTTCAGTCCCTAAGCTGAAGCCTAGGATATTATGGATCCAAAGGTTGTGCTCAGTCTCTTGTCCAAGTTGGAGTTCTGCAATAAGACATCTTGTAGTTGTTGGTGTCTTTTATGTGTCCTGGGCTACAGACTAGGGTACGGTTTTCCTTATCAGTCCCAAAGTTCAGTCACGGTTGTCCAAGTCAGATGTCTGTTGTTGGTATTCTTATTTTTCACAGTTCAAAGGACGATATCGCTTCTGATTTCCATTTAGTGTTAGGTGATATTATAGGACCACCTGGTCTTAGGTCAAGTTTTCCTTTCCTCATTGTTATATCCAAACTGGCACAAGTTGGTGCCAGAGCAGTGTTATAAATCTTGTAATGCAGCAAACCATCTCTCAAACCCAATTTCAAGGCCTGTGAATTGAAATGTACCTTGGCTTTTACTCCCCACAAGAATACAGCAAAAGACCTAATTTGGAGTCTTATATCGCCTATGGAAGCTCAATACCTGTATAACAATGCTTCTAAAGATGTGTATTTCTAAATATACAGGTAGCCTCCTCCACCACTTGTTCTATTTGAATACCTTTTCTTTTTAACTCAGTTTTATTTATTTGCTCTATTTTTATATATACATTTTTTTTATTCTTACCATTTTTGGTGCTGTTCAGTACAAAAAGTCTTGACTGGGATAAAAGTTCAGAACAAAACCAGACGACAGAGGCTGTGTGTGCAGCCTGTCATCCTAACACAGAATAGCACCAGCAACACAGTATGACACCATACGTTTTTGTATGGGCACAGTAAAAAAAGGGGAAACCATAGACACAGAAATAAGATCTTATCTTCTAGAGATAAGAACTCACTTGTTATAGCAGAAGGGTGACTCCCATCCTGAAAATGTGTCATGTGGACACAACCAGTCCCCAGGAGATTGGACAGTGTTAGTCCAAACCCAAACCACAGATCCCCTACGTAGAAATGATACAGCTCCGGGCAACACCACCAGACACCTTATTTCTTGCGTCACCACTCCGGCCCCTATTTTTCAGTTCTTACTGGCTTCGATAGTCTGTGACACAGGCTTTTTATATAATACTAAACACCACTTTCTCTTTTTCCAAATTCCAATTTTTGTGTTTCTTTTTTATTAGTTTACTTGCTTGGGGTGGGCCATATTCAGCTGTGCTCAGACCTTACTCCAGGCTCTGAATTTAGGAATAACTAATGGAGGTGCTTGGGGGCCATCTAGGAGCAAACCCTGGTCATCTTCTCTGTGCAAAACAAGTGTCTTACCCACTATGTTGTACCTTTAGTATATTTTGGGATTTTAGTGATAGGTGACTTATCTTTTAATTTTTTAAACACTTATTTTTAATATTTCACATCTTGATAGAATTGATTTTACATTGTTTACTTCCTTTCTGATTACATTATTATTGATTCCGATCTGGTACATCTATTTTGTTTTTACTTACATATTTGTTGATATAATTCATTTGAAATGTTTAATTCAATTTCAAATGTTTTATAACTTTTATAATATAATCATATTAACTCCAGTCTAGTTTTGATAGCTGTTGAATTAATTTTTATGTCACATTTTCTTTTTGTAATTTTATACTTACTTTACTCCAGCTAGAGCTTGAGCTTACTAAAAAAAATCAACATTAAATACTAACCATTATTTAAAATAGTAACATGGAAATAATTTACTCTACTTTTTAGTAATAGTTTGGAAAATATTGTTAAAAACATCTTTGTCCAGTATTTACAGAAGAGATAATTCAACATATATATCTAAGAATATTTACAAAAACACCTTTCGTACTTCTAAACTACTATGCCGATAATGGTATTATCTCTGGCACCACAATAAACCACTAGATACTACAAAATATAAATTAAAATATACTTATTGCCAAATATTGAGTTATAAAATAAAATATACAAGGTTGATTCTATTTATAAAAACTACTTTTGTTGTTGTTGTTATGGCTTTTGTTTTGTTTTTGGGCCATATCTGGTGGCGCTCAGGGATTACTCCTGGCTATGTGGTCAGAAATCGCTCCTGGCTTGGGGGACCATATGTGATACTGGGGATCAAACCAAGGTTCGTCTTAGATCAGCAGAGTGCAAAGCAAACACCCTACCGCTGTACTATTATCGCTCTGGCCCTAATTTCTATTATTTCTTTTTATTTTATATTGTAGGATTGTATATGACTTTCCTATATTCAATATCTTCATTTCTATCTTAATAATTGAAAATAATCTTTGAAGGATAATTGAACCAAAGAAAAATGAGAGTTGGGATTCTTCCTAAATTATCCTAGTAATGATTATAATTCTTATTATTTCAGTCTGCCTCATATCACTCCTTTATATAATTTAGGGGGCTAGATATTTTAACAAGTCCCTGTAACAGTGACAAAGTTCTACTTTTCTATAACAAATGATTGGAAAACTAACACTCAGCAAATTCATGGCTCAGCTTTTTGCTTTTTTTGTTTGTTTGTTAACTAGACTGCTGTACTTAAAATTAAATCCTCTCCTGGGCTCACAGCTGCTTCTGCAAACACTGCTAATTGTGCAGACTGAAGTGTGAAACTAAATATATATGTTGTCATTTTACTCAACAATTTCTGGAAAATGTATTGCAGGTAAATCAGCAGGCATTAGCAAAGCTTTTGCGAAAGTACACACAGCACATTAAGCCTCATGATGGATATGTTTCCCTACCAGAGCAAAGCAAGCATCTGATTTTTGTAGACATTACTGAAGCAGCATAGATTTGTCACACTAAAAACAAATGAGACTTTTCCCTTATGTGATTTTGAATACTTTGACTGATTTTTGGAAAATAACCTGCCCTGTTCCCTCCTGATGTTTTTCCTCCCTTGTGTTTTTATTCCTCTCTGTAGTAAGAGGAATACTAAGTATCTCCTATCAGATAATTCAACAATATAGTCTTAATTGACTTTCATCATGTAAGTTATATAGGAGGAATCTGTGAAATGTGTGCCTATCACCAAATAAATAATAATAGTGTTTTACTCATTTTTATTTTATTATGGAGTTTCATAAAACAGTAAGCAAGTATGAAAATATAAGAGAAGGGAGTTAACATCATAGGGCTTCTTTGGTACCATGTGACTTTTACAATGTTAGCCTTTATATCTTTCAAATCTTTATTATCATTTTCCAACTTCTTATTGGGAAATATTACTGATTTGAATTTCTCTCAAGCCACCTTGTTTATGACAGTATTAGTTTCCTGCATATGAGTCTAATCCATCTTCCATTGGTTTGAATCATGTGTGAAAAAAATTTATAAAAACATAACATATTATTTTATCCAGGAGACATGTCTGAACAAACTGGAAAACAAGAAGCAATTGTCCCTTTTCTTGCTCTATCACACTTTGTCAATGATGTCTTTCTCTACTTATTATTTAGTCTTTATTTTATTTTGAGGGAAACACATAGTGATGCTTAGGGATTGCTTTCTACTCCCTATTCATGGACCACTCCTCGCAGTGCTCTAGGGACAAGGTAGTGTCAGGAATCAAGCTTGCTCTTTCTTCATGCAATGTATGCACATAATCCATTTTGCTGCTTCTGTATTCCATAAATGTCATCTTTTTCAGAACTCCCTCTATTATCTCTTAGTTTTTAGCTCTTAGTCACTGTTTCTTCCCTTCATTCATTCTGACATATTGGTACTAATACTAATGTCTATTATGCATATATACATATCTATCTATCATCTATCTATCTATCTATCTATCTATCTATCTATCTATCTATCTATCTATCTATCTATCTATCTATCTATCTATCTACTATCTATCTATCTATCATCTATCTATCTATCTATTTATCTATCTATCTATCTATCTATCTATCTATCTATCTATCTATCTATCTATCTATCTATCATCTATCTATCATCTATCTACCTATCATCTATCTACCTATCATCTATCTATCTATCATATATCAATCATCTATCTCTCCATACCATCTATATCTAAATCTATAGATATTTTAGACAACACCTAGAAGTGATCAGGAAGGTCTTACTCCTGGCTAGGCTTGTGGGACCATATGTGATACTAGGGATTAAAACCAAGGTCTGCTACATGCAAGGAACACTCTATACCATATACTACCACACTGACCCTAATGTTACATATTGTTGCTAATCTCCAAACACTTACCATGCCTTATTGGTTCGCCTAGCCCTTTCCACATATTAGTAAATCATTCATTCATAAATTCCCTTTCATTGTAAACTTTATTATATGAAATATGTTTCTAATAACATTCTGTAAAAGCAAATGATTGGTAGTATGATTGGAAAAAAGAACAAAACCTTCATAATAGGATTTCAGTTTAATTTCGTGTCTACTGGCTGACTAAATGGGTAATTTAATTGACACTGGTAATTATTATTGTACAATAGTAGATAATACCTTAACTAATCACAGATAGTTGCTTGAAAAGATGGACTTCTGAAGAGAAGTTTTTTTTGGGAGAAACAATGCTAAAAATAAGCCATGCTATAGATCTACTTCTTCCTTTGTGTTGAACATTGTAGCAATTAAAAAGTCAATAAATGGAGGTAAGGCATTTACCTTTCATGCAAAAAGGTCATTGGCTCGAATTCTGGTGCCCCATATGATCCCCCGTGCCTGCCAGGAGTAATTTCTGAGCAAGGAGCCAGGAGTAACCCCTGAGCACTGCTGGGTGTGACCCAAAAACCAAAAAAAAGTCAATAAAATGTAAAAATGAGAATAAATAGCAAAGACTGGTTTGTGAGGTGCTAGTTTATTCCCTAATTTTAACATGTCTTGTTCAATAATTTACTCTTCTTTTTAATCTATTACCTTTAGCCTGCTTTTAAAGACTGACGTCTATAGACTATATAAACAGATATATTTGGTCTCTGTCTATTAGAGTTTTATAAAAAGGAACAGTAGGTCAGAATTAAAGTGTAAGGAAAGAGAGAGAGGGCATTCAATGTTTTATTTTTTTCTTCCATTAGAAAATAGGTTTATCTATGGTTTGGGAGAAACTACAAGTACAACTTGTATGACCACTGTTCCTTCAGAGTTCTCAGATTCTACTTCTTTCAGCCTTGAGGAAATACATGGTTGTGTTGCCAGAGGTCACAGGGGAGGGGAAAGTTCTTCAATATAACTTTTTTATATATAATAATATAGCTAATATATCTTTGTTCAATATTCACATAAAATTCGGGCCAAAATAAAACACAGGTGGCAGAGATAAGAAATGCACAAAAAAGTCTTATGTAGAGAGCCTGGATTATGACACATTAAAAAAAAAGTACACATCAGAGCTTGTTCTAGAGTCCTTTCAGTGAGGAAAGCACTGTCATGCTGGGGAGGGTGATTTTTAAATCATATTTGAGAAGTGTAGTTTTTCTTTCCTGATTTGTTTGGTCTTTCCATTGAGAGAGGTATTGTGAGTGAAATCATCAACTTATGGTTCTTTGCATTGATAATATGAGTATACTATACATACATACTCAGTTCTACTTTTCTTTAAATCTGTGCTTTCTGGATTATCACCCCCAACAGAAGGGTCCATAGCAACTTTTCTTCATATATACAAGGAATCTCCCCTCTCTCTTACACACACACTCTCTGTGTTTTAAAACTATATCCTTTTTAGACCAAAGGAATAACACTATCATTGTCAGGAAGGGATATGTGTAGTTTTGTACTAACAAAAGAATGTTGGACAAGGGCATAAAACAAGCTTCAACTTTCTTTCTTTTTTTTTTTTATTTAAGCACCTTGATTACATACATGAATGTGTTTGGGTTTCAGTCAGTAAAGAACATCACCCATCACCAGTGCAACATTCCCATCACCATTGTCCCAAATCTCCCTCTTCCCCACCAACCTCCCACCTGTACTCTAGACAGGCTCTCCATTTTCCTCATACATTCTCAGTTTTAGGACAGTTCAACTTTCAATGAACCATTACAAAAGGGAATTTTCTAGTGAGTTTTAGTTCTAACGTATACTGATAGGACAGATTGTGTAGCATTAACACGCATCTCTGCCTTAAAATACACATATAGGTATTAATATTACTTAATGAGCCACATAGCATATGACACTTGTTATATTTTATATTTTATTTTATTGATACATAATTTAGAAATTAATGTAGGACAGTATTATATGTTTTTGTTTTTTGGCAGTGTTCAGGGGCTGCTCCTGGCTCTATGCTGAGAAATAGCCCCTGGCAGCTCGGTGGATGATATTGGGATGCTGGGATTTGAACCACGATCCTTCTGCATTCAAAGCAAACACCCTGCTGCCGTGCTATCTCTCACGCCCCAGTATTATATGTGGAAAAAAAAACCAAAATGAATTTTTATTTTTTTTATTTTATTAGTATCTAAATTATAAATATAGTATGTTCTAAATTCTGAATTCAAACCCAATTCTCACCAATTCCTATGATATAATCAACCTTTAACATGCTAGTAAGTACTACAATATTAGCCCACAATTGAGATTTGGAGGAAATTAATTTCTTTTTAGTATCGTGAAAGTTGTTTATTTGTATTTTATTTTTGTTTGACTTTCGTTCTGGACACAACTGACTGTGTTTAGAAATTACTCTTGGAAGACTCTGGGGACCATGGGGGATGTTGGGAATCAATTCTTGGTGGGCTGAGTTAAAAGGTACACGCTCTACCTGCTGTGCTATTGCTCTGGCCTCGGTATTTTTTTTGCTTTTATCAATTATATTGAATTTTCAATTATTTGCCATCCCATTTGGGATAAGAAAAAAAGATGCAGTAATATTGATTCTAAACCATGAGATGAAAGGTCTAGCAATAGCGTAATACATTTTTTTTTTTTTTTTTTTGGTTTTCGGGCCACAGCCGGTGACGCTTAGGGGTTACTCCTGGCTATTCGCTCAGAAGTCGCTCCTGGCAGGCACGGGGGACCATATGGGGAACCGGGGGATCAAACCGTGGTCTGTCCTAGGTTAGCGCAGGCACCTTATCTCCAGCGCCACCGCCCGGCCCCCGTAATACATTTTCTAGCAGAACCTAATCAGTCCACTTTGCCCAAATTTCTTGAAATTGTTTGCATTGTGTTTCATTTATTTGCAATAAAATGAATTCCAAGTAGTACAGTAAAATAGAGATAAAATTTATGGTTATTCTGAAAAAAAAGTTTCTAGCCTTATAATGATCTGATTAGTCTTCCTTTTGTCTATATTCTGGATTTGAACTTGTGTACTAATTTTTTCTTAATTTTTTGTTAGGTTGTGATAGCAAGTAAAGAAAACACATTATTATGTAATTATACATAGACCTAAGTCATGGCTTATATGTTTTAAAAATCTCTAATAAGATTTAAGGGTGAGAGTAATAGCACAGCAGTAGGGCTTTTGATTTGCACATGCCACCTACCTGGGACAGACCCTGGTTCAATCCCCGGCATCCCATATGGTCCACCAAGTCTGCCAAGAGTGATTGCTGAGTGCAGAGCCAGGATAACCCCTGAACACTACCGAGTGTAGCCCAAAAACAAAAAAAAAACATTGAGGGCCAGAAAAATAGTACAACAGATATGACATATGCCCCTGAGATCATCCAGGATTTATCCTTGACTGTAGGCCTGGAATAAACTATGAACAGAATAGGGTCTGACCCACAAACAAAATCCTTTTTTCTCTTTTTGTATGTTTTTATTTTTTTCAAGTAAATAAGTAATTGAATCACACACGAATGAATTTATGAAGTTATTTATAATCGAGTTTCAGTCATACACTGTATCCTACCCTTCACCAGTGCACATTTCCCATCAACAGTATTCCCAGATTCCCCACTGCACTCCCCCAAGCATCCTCCCTGTCAAAAACTTTGGCATATGTTGCCTTCTATTTCTCTTTATTTTTTATCTTTTAGAAACTGAGGCTTACAAAAAATACTTTAGGAATATCATTCCTGTCACATTATGTCCTTTTAGCACCCAGTTATTATCTAGAGTAAATGTCTCCACCTATCATTATTATAGTAGTCTCTTCTTTTTTTGTTGTTTTGTTTTGTTTTGGGGCCACACCCAGTAATGCTTAGAGGTTACTCCTGGCTTTGCACTCAGAAATCACTCCTGACTTGTTGGACCATATGGGATACCAAAGGAACAAACCGCTTTCCGTCCTAGGCTAGCACTGGAAAAAGGTAGGCACCTTACTGCTCGCGCAACTGCTCTAGCCCAGTATAGTGGTCTCTTCCGTGTCCTAGCTGTACTCCTCCCCTCTTTGTGGCAAACTTCCTATCATATATTAGTCCTTGTGGCCCTTATTTCTATTGTCGATATAGCATGGATATTATTATCATACTATCATTTTATATACCGCATTTATAAGTGCAAATCATTCTATTGTATCCCTCTCCCTCTTTCTGACTCAATTTGAACTGCATAGTATTCTTCCAAATTCATCCATGTATAAACAAGTTACTGTCTTAATTTTCTTAATAGCTGCACAGTATTCCAATGTGTATCTGTTTCATGATTTTTTTTATTATCTACTATCCTATTTTCAGGCGCATGGGTTGTTTCCAAATTTGGCCAGTGCGAGAAGTGCTGCCATGAACATAGGAGTGCAGAGTGTGTCTCTGCATTGAGTTTTTGGAATCCTAAAGTTATTCTTAGATGTGGTATTGCTGGGTCATATAGAAGCTCAATTTCTAGTTTTTGAGGAATAGCCATATTAAATTTTGAAGCAAGCTTTATCAGTCTACATTCCCACCAACCGTAAATCAGATTCTTTTTCTCCTTGCATCTGAACTAGCACTGATTCTTGTTCTTAATGATGTATGCCAATATCTGTGTCATGAGATACTATATCATTGTTGTTTTGATTTGCGTCTCCCTGACTTTTAGTGATGTGGAGCAATTTTTCCTGTGCCTTTTGCCTATCTGCATTTCTTCTTTGAAGAACTTTCTATTTATACCTTCTTCCCACTTTTGAATGGGGTTAGATTTTTTTTTTCTTGTTAAGCTCCACCAATGCCATATATGTCTTTTAGAGTAGCTGTTTATCAGTTGGGCATTGGTGAGTAGTTTCTCCCATTCCATAGACAGTCTTAGTATCCTAGTCACCATTTCCTTTGAGGACCAATAATTTCTTAGTTTAATGCAGTCTCATTTGTTTGTCTTCCCTTTCACTGCTTGCTTAGTGGTGTTTCATCTTTTAGCTTCAGTGTCATGGAGAGTTATATCTATGTTTTCCTTTATGTATGGTTTCAGGTCTGAGATCAAGGTCTTAATCCATTTTTATTTGACTTCTGTTCATATTGTTAAAGTAGATCTTAATTTACTCTTTTTACATGTGGCCAACCAGAAAAAAAAACATTATAAGATTTAGCACAGGGCTTAAATAATCCAGGACACGATTTTGTTACTTACTTAATTATTTAATTAATAGTTTATCTTGATATACTATTGATCTAAATATCACTCTATGGGTATAGAAGGATAATAAGCAAGAATAATAATAAGCAAGAATAATAAGCAAATAACTGGGAAGTTAACTGTAGGCTGAACCTAGGAGTGACCCATTCTAGGACTTCAGCAGAGATGAATGGAATAAAGCTTACCTAAACGGAAGAGTCAGACTGAGGTGGTTAGTAAGAAAAGAAAGAAATGATGTCACATTTCTTTAATAATAAGCACAATTTGTATATGTCCCAGTGGAACTTAACAGTGTGTGCTAAATATAAATGTTCTAGTAATAATTGCCCTTTTAAAGTCCCAAGTGGAAGCCAATCAGAAAACTTCATTATTTTGCTCATTTCCTCTTTGTTTGACATGTATACTATGCTACCAGATAAACCTATATTAAGTGCTCCGTACCAATACTCTGGACCATAATTTCATGTGATTGTCTAATTGTAGTCTGTTAGCATTAATTAATTCAAATTTACTTTTCACATTAAAGATATGATGTGCTTGACTAAGTGAACTTCATTACAACAATGTGGCATCATTCTTACTTTAAAAAATTTTACACTCTACGGAGCTAAAATGATGGCACAAGCCTAGAGCAGACCTTGGTTCGATCCCCTGGTGTCCCATAAGGTTCCCAAAGCCAGGAGCAAATTCTGAGCACATAGCCAGGAGTAACCCCTGAGCATCACTGGGTGTGGCCCAAAACTCAAAAACAAAACAAAACAAAAATAAAAAAAATCATCTACACTAAGTTTGAAGCCTCACTCCTCAACATTAGGATTTATAAAGATTCGTTTTCTTGTTTTTCTGAATGTTGTCTTCTATTTTCTCAATATTGCTATCTTTTTCTTTTCACTATTTAAAACCTATTCAACTTCTCTAATATTTTTCAGTATGGATTCATCTTTTCTTACCCAATTATTATTAACTACAACTGACTTTATATTATAACTTTTGTGCATAGAATATACAACTGAAAACTTATTTTTGTTCTCAGTTCTCTCTACTGTCTCTTCTAGAATAGTTAAATTTCTCCTTTTCTCTTATAACTACTATGACTTATAATGTCATTTTCCACCATAAAGTCCTCCCTGGCATGCTATAGGAAGTCTGTTAAGATAAAAATATTATGGTCAGTCTTATCTGCTTACAGTAGACAATCATGGCATGGATTCTAAGATGTGTTTAAATAAAATATTTAGTATTTTTTCTGTCTCATCAATGTATGAACTAAATATGTATGTTTGTTAAATAACTTCTTTTTAAAAGGCATCAATTAAAGCTGGATATGTTACCACAATTTAAATGTTCATTTTATTTATTTATTTATTTTGTTTTTTTCGGACTACACCCGTTTGATGTTCAGGGGTTACTGCTTGGCTTGGGGGGACCATATAGGACACCGGGGGATCAAACCACAGTCCTTCCTTGGCTAGCACTTGCAAGGCAGACACCTTACTTCTAGGGCCACCTCGCCTGCCCCTTAAATGTTCGTTTTATAAACTTTTTCAGTGGGGTATTTCAGGGTGCTTTTACTAGAAAAATACAGCCCTTTATTAAAAAAAGATAACTATTGAAAGAAAAAAGTTATGTGATTCATAAACAACTTATATATATCTACTTTTTAATGATTTAATTGTGGTAGATTGGCAGAGAGTATTACATATCTTTAGAGAATTTTAAAGTTTTACTATTGCTAAGACTAGATTTAGGGTTGGAATCACATTCTAGTCTTTATGATAGTAGTTTAACAGTG
>PVKC010043412.1:0-11886 GCA_004027635.1 Crocidura indochinensis | reverse complement strand
CTTCAAATGGAAATATACAGGATATCTACAAACTGTTTAGGCTACACTTCATTAAAATATAAATGAAGATCAGAATTCTTGTCAACTATTATCTTAAAATGGTGAATAATTAATAACAAGTACCATATTATAGTATACCCCCAAATATGGCCACTTTAATTGCTGTTTCATGCCCTTGCAAAAGAGTAATTGAACTGCATCAGATAGTAAATGTTTCCTTCTTATATACAATCTTCACTTTTCATGTTCTTTTAGACAAAACTTTGTTCCAAGCGTATACGTGAAGGATTTATTGGTTACTCATGCAGATATAAGTTAAACACCATTTATATGTACATTCTGTGTCAATTAGAGAGACTTTATGGGAATAAAATGGTACATTTATATAACATCGATTTTCAGAGCATCAAAATGTTTTGTCATGAAATCATCCTATTCTATGGCAAATGGAGGGAGATATACATTCTGAATCTATTTAATTTATTTAAAAATTCATATCAATCATATGTCAGCCACTAATACTGAATATTTAGAGAGGGTATGTATGGGTAAGTCATCTTTTATTCTACTGAAAAACTTACATAGCAGTGATGAAAGTCTGCTAGAAATATAGCTTTATAAAAATAAAACTACAACAAATTGTGTAGCCTGTGTTATTTAGAAGAAAAGAAGTTAGCTCTGGAGAACATCACATTTGGATTCAAATTTAGAGCTGCTACTAATATTGAACAAGTTTAAGCTTTCTGAGATTCAGTTCTACTCACAAAGTATAGAATCTAAGTCAAGCACATATAAATGTGCTAAATGAATGGCTCACCCATATTCAGTAATCAATGTCTGTTTTTGTTATAAAGTCATTACCAAGTGAAATTCTAATATGACCATACTCATAATTTTTGGTTTCCAATTACTTTCTCACCAAATTGTCCATTTCTTCCATAAGGAGTATTGCATGAATATATTTGTTCTAGAAGATTCTTCAGGTATAATAAAGTGATTCCATATTTCTAAATATAAATATGATTCTATTATAAGTATTCTTTCCATAAGAAAAAAATACTTAGTAGAAAGATAAGAATAAAATTGTTTAAAATGTATACTATTATGACCTTTCAGCTAAGCATGGGAAACTTTTTCCAAAAGTTCAAATTTTGGTTGATCAGTGAGTGATCCTTAAACATAAAATGAAGCAGATTTTAAGTATTTTTAAGTGATCTACATATTTCAGAATAAACTATAATCTTAGCTAAGATATGTGAATAATTCAATAGGGATTCATTCCAATTGTTTCATTTTTGTGGAGAAGTACAATTTTTAACAATTCATATTGTTTTGGCACAGAAATAAATTACAGTGCTAAAAAGGCCCAGAATAAATATGACAGCATACCTCATTACTGAATCTCCATCTTTTCAACAGGTTGCTAAAGGGGAAAAAAACCACCTGAGAAGTCCTTTACCAATTCATCCAAACAATGCACTCCTACTCATCAAGTAGATTCCTTTGGGGAAAACATTGCTCATAATGAAAAAAAAAAAAAAAAACATTGATTCACATATTTTAAAATCATTATTTTCAGGGAATTTAACTTCAGATATTCATGTGCTCTACACAGGTCCAATTCCTAGAGTTATTGACCCTAAAAGGACATACTAATGCAAAAAACATGACAAGTCCATGAATAATAAATCCTAAAAATGGTTCCCAGTTCAACTACCAATATATTTCTTGTCATCTTTCAACTACCATTTTTTTCTGAGTCATATGTGGGTGGTTTTAATAACTTTAGGAGCCTTTCTTGTTTAGCACTGTTCTTTACAGTATCGTTCCAGTGCTATTTATTATTTTGGCACCAGCTTCTATGTATGCAAGTACTTTCTTATAGCATATGAAATTAATTCTTACATATATTTTTAAACTGGAAAAAGGTTTTAAAAAGTTGTTTGTGATCCATTCCCTCCTATAGTTTCAGAATGTGGTAGAAGTATAGTTCAGGGGCCGGGCGGTGGCGCTGGAGGGAAGGTGCCTGCCTTGCCTTGTGCTAACCTAGGACGGACCACGGTTTGATCCCCCGGTTCCCCATATGGTCCCCCGTGCCTGCCAGGAGCGACTTCTGAGCGAATAACCAGGAGTAACCCCTGAGCATTACTGGGTGTGGCCCAAAAAAAACCAAAAAAAAAAAAAAAAAGAAGTATAGTTCAGAATTCTTTTTACTGCAATACAGTCTTAATAAATAATTTAAAATGGTGCAAAAATTTTTAATTCACAGATTTTTTAGTAGACCAATTAAACAAACCACCATATTCACTAAAATCTCATTAACATATTCATTGTCATGTGTCAATTTTAAACAGCTTTTAGTTATACGCACTTAGTGCTCTATTTTAATCCTTACAACAATGAAAGGAAGACATAATTAAACACCTTTGCAGGTGAGCAAATTGAGACTCAATAAAGGAGCAATAGAACGTACAAGGTCATATACTATAAATGATAGCTGGAATATGAACTTAGATCTGTTTACTTTGGTGTCTACTTGCTTTTCTATATGACTTCCCTTCAAATAGTCTTTTGTAGAAACTGAAAATGCTAATTATCACTTTTAAACCTTTTAATAAAATAATTTATATTTCCATTGATGTACTCATATATAACATTAAACCATTAATTTTAACTGAGTAGTTACCAACTAGAGACATTTTTATTGACACCTCTTGGGGGAAGATACTGGATTCCTGTAGATTAAAGCTGAAGATGATTTTTTAGATTTATAATGAACAGTATAGATCTCTTAGTTCCAATGAAGAATCATTATCTCTAAATGTCAGTAAAGTCAAGAATGAGAATTCTAAGCTAACTAAATATTTAAAGAAAATAAGGGGACAGGAAGATGGCTCATAGGGATAGAGTAGGTTCTTTGTCTATAGGAGACCTGGTTTCAAGTTCTGGTTATACTGAGTAGCATATAACAAAAACAAAGGAAACAAAACAAAACAAAACCAGAATAAAATATTTCAGTACAATAATATTTTATGAAAATTGTTATATCTCACCCTGGCATCATTAGTCATTGCCACAGGGTTTACTAAGCAGTTTGTTCTAGTTATGGCACTGTGTTAGTGTTTGTATTTATTGTGTTTAGTTACAGTTACTTTTATGCTACAGTTGTTCCTAATTTGTTATATTCCTAGCAGACTGTCAATATCATGAAACTTGGAGGTGTGTGTGTCTATATGTGGCTGAACAAACCAGGAACTTTAGTATTTGTACAAGAGGGCCAATAATTTTCAGTGGCTTGACTTGTTTTGCTTATCTTCCAAGATTAATGGTGAAACTGTGAACCTAGGTCATTGCTTACAGAGCAATGACTGTCTGTTGATTTTATTTTGCATCAAAATAAATATACATATTTAGATTTAGATTTTATTGAGATTATTGTGAATTGCAAGTCTTTCACAGTTGTATTTCAGGCATATAGTAAGAGTGAATATGGACCATTCCCACCATCAGTGTTGATCTCCCTCCACCATAGTCCCCCACGTGTATCCCATATGCATATATATATTTAAAAGATAATGTATTGTCAGTTTATTTTTCTTCTTAATGTACTATCCTTTTTCAATTTGAGGATAGATAATGACAACCTTATGAAAATGATTGCAATTTCTATATCTTATTTTTTAATATTAGTTTTGAAGGTAAAGGAATAACAAAAATCTTTGAAAGTTTGGTAGAAAGTTTTTTTACGGTGGGTTTTTTATTACAATTTAGGATTTATTACCTGTGCATATAGTCTGTTAAACAATAACTTTAGGGTCAAAATTGGAAGGTTGGATGAATCTAAAAATTAGACCATTTCTTTTTTATTGACCAATTTTTGTTTCAATATTGTCACTGTTATCTGTTAAAGTCCTTTTAAGATCCTTGGTTCTTGCAGTATATGTTGCAGGTTCACATCTTTCATTACTGGTTGTTTTGGTGTTGGACACTGTTCAGGCTTTATTTCTGGCTCTGTGCTTACAGATCACCCTCAGGATGATAATCAGTGCTGGGGACTGAACTTGGTTCACAACCAGCACCTTACACCTGTATTATCTCTCCAACACTCACCCTGATTTTTTGATATTAGAGTTTTGTCTTGTTTTCCTTAGTGAGTCTCATTACAGGTGCTTCAATTATTTAATCTTTGAAGGAATCAACCCATTTTTATCTCTTGTGCCATTGCATTTACTCCTATTTCATGTGGTTATGTTTATATTTTCATGCCTTCTACCTACAGTCAGTTTCTCTCGTTTTCAAAAATTCATTTGTATCAAAGATTAGGTTGTTTATTTAGAACTTTTGTTTTCATTTGCCCTGCTTATTTTATTTATTTATTTATTTATTTATTTATTTATTTATTTATTTATTTTGGTTTTTGGGTCACACCCGGCAGTGCTCAGTGGTTCCTTCTGGCTCTGTGCTCAGAAATCGCTCCTGGCAGGCTCTGGGGACCATATGGGATGCCGAAATTCGAATCACTGTCTTTCTGCATGCAAGGCAAACGTGCTACCTCAGTGCCATCTCTCTGGCCCCTCATTTGCCCTGTTTTTTGTTTGTTTGTTTGTTTCTGTTTTTCAGGCCACTCCGGTTTGATGCTCAGGGGTTACTCCTGGCTAAGCGCTCAGAAATTGCCCCTGGCTTGGGGGGACCACATGGGACGCCGGGGGATAAAACCACGGTCACGATCTTTCCTTGGCTAGCGCTTGCAAGACAGCCACCTCTAGCGCCACCTCGCTGGCCCCTATTTGCCCTGTTTTTCTATGATTGTTTTTCTTAATACTGCTTCTGTTTAATCCCATGTTATCTAATAATTAATCATGATATCTTTATTCAGAGTAAGTAAATACTTTGGTAAATTTATATTTTTCCTTATTTCTTTATTAACACAATATTTATCCAAGAATATTTCAATTGGTGAATATGTGTTTGAGATCTTTTATGTTTTGTGCTTGATTTATAGATTAATACTACTATATTTTGAAAAGTTGTTTATGCTTTTTTTTAAAATTTTATTTGTGAACAAAGTAAATTACAAGTCTTTCACAGTAATATTAAGGTACATAGTGACAATGAATCAGGGGCATTCCCATCACCAGTGTTGTCTTCCTTTCACCTCTGTTCCCAGCATACATCCTATTATTTCCCACTGTAGCCCCATGGACAGCTAATGTAAGTGGTCCCCTCTGAGTATAGCTTGTTGTAGAACTGGTATTGATTCTGTTGTTGTTGATTTTGATTTTGGTGTTTGTCTGATCATTTTTTATTTCTACTCAATATTCATACGACTATTTGGTCCTGGCACTATCTATTTTTTTCACTCTCAATTTATGAGGCAGAACAAGTGAGGGAAGTTATGTGGTTATGTTTGAAAAGAAAAGAAAAGAAAACTAGGAGAAGTTAATCTATAGTTATAAATATCAATTCTAAAGAAAAAAGGAGAAAAGCATAACAAAAAACAGAACAAAGCAAAACAAAACTAACAAAAAAACAAAACCAGCAAATACAAAAAAGCAGAACAGCATCAAACAAACAACAATCAAATAATAACTACTAGAATAGAAAAACAGAGGAAAGAGGGCTGATGTAGCAAGGTTTTGTGCTTCTTTTTATTTTTTTTTCTTCCTTTTTCTTTTCTTTTGCACAGGCATATTAAGTATTGGGGAAATTAGAAAGGGAATCCGCTTGAACGGAGAAAGGGTTTCTCCGTCCTTGAAGCATACTATCATGGGACTAACTATAGGCTCTGTACACACTCCTTTTCACAACCCACGGTCTTTTTTATGGAGCCAGGCAACTCTCTGCTCCGTTACAGATGATATAATCATCTCTCTAACTAGAGATCTTGATATTTACACAGGTTATAGGACGAAGCACAAGATAGAGTCTTTCTTTAGGGTTCCAGAAGTTCTGTTCCATCACTATTGTTGTAATCAGTCTTTTATAAATGGTGGATTGAATTTTTGCATAGATCCTAGGATGAAGCCTAGGATGAAGTCTTTCATTACAGTTCCAGAAGTTCTGTTCTGTTGAAGTTTTTAAAGTCAAACCTCTGGAATTAGAGATCTTGACCTTTGTAAAAATCCTAGGCTGATGCCTATGTCTTTCTTATGGTTCCAGAATAAGTTCTGCCCAGTCATGATTGTCAGTCAATCTTCTATAGTTAGCGATCTTGGTTTTTGCACAGGTCAAAGGACAATGTGACTTGTTATTTCATTTTACCATTAGACAATCATTATGCTTTTATTTAGAACTTTGTGATTTGCAACATATAAAATATTTTAGAGAATATACCATGTAATCTTGAGAATAACATGTATTTACCTCTTTGGAGGTAAACTTTATTTATATTTCTATTAAGTCTTTTCAATTACACTCTATAAAAATTAGTCTGAATATCTGAGAGATTATACAGCAGGGAGGATGTTTGCCTTGCATGCATCAGTCTTGGATTTGATCCTTAGCATCTGATGTGGTCTATTGAGCATGAGTAGTACTGATTGGTGAATGCAAAGCAGGAATAAAGCTTGAAAACAAGTAGATGTAGCCAAAATAATAATAATAATAATAATAATAATAATAATAATAAAAAATACTCCCATATGATCTGGGTGTTATGTCCATTGAGGTAGTGTACTCCTGAAATGTACTACTAATAGTGCATTATTAATAACTCTTAAGGTTTTATAACATTTTATATAGTTAGGTTCATTCTGTTAAGTGCATATAAATTATTGACAGCTATGGCTTTTGTTATTTAGTGTTCATATTGTGTTCACCTTATTTTGACAAAAGTCTATTTAATAAGTCTACTTATTTACTTGTAATTTCTTCCCTTTTCTCCGTTATTTTCTGGATTATATTTCTTAACTATTTGCTTTTCACTGTGAATCCTTAAATTGAACATGGTTCTCCAATGTGCATACTAAAGACAAATCATGCTGTTTTAGTCATCCATCCACTCTTCTTTCAACAACTTAATTTAGGCCATGGATTTTTTTTTTGGTATGGGACTTAATTACTGCCTTTTAATCTTTTGTTTCTGAACCCCATAATGAATGTATGTGATCTGAAAAAAAAAACTGCAGTAATCATGGCTACAGTAAAAGATACCATTCTAATCCTTCCAAGATGTAATAGAATATTAAGTCAAACAATAATGACTAAAATGATTGGGAAATTTATTATGTACAAAACTTGCACCAGTCTCTCACTTGAGTCCTAACAGCACAATCACCTTCAGCAATCAATTTACAAAAATTAAATTAATGTAAAGGCCGCTGTGCTCTGATTAGACCATATCCCACATACTATTGCACATGGTATTTTTGCTCTCACTTGCCCTATTTGCATACACATGACAAACATACTAGTTTATGTTTACTATATATATATTTTTTTTGGTTTTAGGGTCACACCCGGCAGCGCTCAGGGGTTACTCCTGGCTCCATGCTCAGAAATTGCTCCTGGCAGGCACGGGGGACCTTATGGGGCACCGGAATTTGAACCGATGACCTTTTGCATGAAAGGCAAATGCCTTACCTCCATGCTATCTCCCGGGCCCCGTGTTTACTATATTATAAATGTTTCTCCTTAACCAATAAAATGATACTCCAATGACATTCACCAAAAGTATTGGATTAAGTCATTTGCTTAATGATTCTACATAATTTATAGTTGTGGATTACAATTTAACTCACCAGCAATAAAGAGAACTAATAGACATTTATTTTAATCACAACAAAGACTTATATCTAAGAAAACATGGTGCCAGAAAATCATAATAGAACAGATAACTTTTAGTTATTTAGTATAGGTAATACACTAAAGGGAATTATTAGTGCTGTATTCTCATTAACTCTGTGAATTATAATCTTAAAGAGAGATAGAGGTCACATATAATAAGGCAAGAATCCCAAAGATCACTCCTCAATATCACATACTCAACACATATATTCAGAACTGATGGCTCAATTTTCAGTTTCAGATGTATTTGGGGACCTCCTCAGTAAAATTCAGTTGTAGACTACAACTAAAGGTGCTTTTGTCTCCAGGCAGTAGTACCAGGCATCAAACTCTGGCATGGTTCCTGTTTATGAAAATAATGACATTAGACTTTGTAGTCAGGTAAATAAGAGTCAAATCTAATGTTCTCACTTATTACATATGCAGTGTTTTAATTTCTTCTCTGAATTCAAATTATCCATGTAAACAATGTGGATATTATAATTTACACTTTACAAGTCACATAGTAGTAAATCTTTAATAAAAATTAACTAGAACCATTATCATCATTATCTAGTTATCTACCATATTTCTTCTGTAAATTATTTTCCTCAATTTCTAGTCTGCTTTGAATTATCCTTTACATCTAAATATTTCTTTAATTAGTTTGTTTCTCTAATGTCTGATATTACAATGTTTATGAAAGGCATGATCATTGTCATTCAGACTTTTACTGAAGACAATGAACACTGAACAGTACTTAGTAATGCTTGCTTTTAGTCTCAAGTAGTTTTTAAGCACACTCTATACAGTTGTTTAAGAAAAATGCTTTTGAGGAAACTCAATTCCAGGGCAGTTTATTAAATTAAGGTGACACGAAGAGTAAATAAATGATTGAGTCTGAACTTGAGCCAAAGTTCTTTCCAGGACATAAATATGCCTTCAGGAATAATGATGTGAGAAGGAATAATTAAGAAAAATAGACAAATTATTAACCAGTATTTCTTTTATCAGTGCAAATAATGTTAGTTCCACTAATATATATTTAGATCCTATTTTCTTTTAGGTTAGTAGTTAGACTTGAGTATTTTAACAATGATTTAGATAAAAAAAGTACATCACAGCAATTTTGATCTCACGTATTTTTGAAACTTTCAAGTTGCTCAGATAACTAAGTTATATAAAACAACATGTTCCATATGTTCATGTCCAAACCATTCATGTTTCCATAGAAAATTTAAATTTGAATACATATGTGGAGCAAATGTCTTTAATGCATCCTACTTAAAAGTATAATTGCTGCAGTATAACCTGTATCTCTTTTAAGATCAGCTTTTGTTCCAAGAGCTTTGATAGCTGAAACAATTGTTTCATAGATGTTTACTGACTTTAATGAGTGATTCATTGAACAATGCATAAGACTTTTCATTCTCTCTAGATTATTTTTGTTATGTGTTTTAATATGGAAAAGATAGAGCTCCATTTAACTTGTGACTTACATATGAAGAGTATGTTACCTGCCTCTGCTATGTATATGACATTAAAGATGTCTATAAAATGCAAAGGATAATTCTTATTTCACTAGAATATTTACTACATTTCTTTCCTGCTGTGATCTTAGGATAGGATACTTGTAAAAAAAATCATGTTAACAAAGAATGAAACCTGTTTAGCAATTAATTAAAAGCCAGTAAATTTTTAACAAAATACTTATGACTTTCAGGCATAAGCAGTTAATTTAAATATCTATATTGAGATGTGAAAGGTATGATGAAATATTAAACTGCATATATATAATATATATATAAAACCACAGAGATATAAGTGCTCAAATTATGGCAGCTGTGAAAGAGACACGTGGACACACACACAAAACAAAACTAAAACATCCAGAGCATCACAAATAAACAGCACCAATTATGACAACAACATTGAAAGATAACAATGATCTACATTTGTAAATGAGGGATAAATGCATCACCACCATCAACCTTTTATAGAAATATAAAAGTATCTTACTGGCAAACTGTGGCTCAAGCTATATTTTAAACTGCTTCTCTAAAAGGTTATATGAGTGCTAAATGATTCTGGTCATACTCGCTTGCTTTTAAATGACTCCCACATGGTTAATATTTCTGACATACTTTTTTATAAGTCAGGTAGATGATTATGTCACACAGTGACATTTTAGTTCTCACAAATAGAATATTCAGCAAAAAGAAGTCAGCAAATAGAAACCACTGCCACCTACTTATTTGGTAAACTTAAAATACAAATACCTCGTGTTTAATACACTTTTTTATATCAGCTTATACATTACCATTAACTATGTAATATGGGAATACATATATCTTAATATTGCATGCTTCAGAAATTTAAATTATTCTATTTGTGTTTTGCTTTCCTTGGCATCTTATTATGTGCAGTGGTTATTTCTCATAGTGACACTAATGGTAAACCAACATTACTTCTACAAGTATCAAAACAAAGGCAATACAATGGAACTTTAATAGCAGGTGCAGTGAAACATGTACCTATAAAGATGTCAAACTGTATTTTATACAGTTTTATAACATGACCAGTGATTAATAAAATTATATAAAAACCAATTAAACATGTTATGAAAAAGAGGTAATATGTATAAGAATATAATGTGTATACTAATATATTAATAAATGCATTTGGAAGAAATGTAAATAAGTAAATCAAGATACATATAAAATTACACTTAGATCTAACTTGAGTTACTAAAGAGCAATCAGGAAAAAAGAGAATAATTGGTAAAAGGAGTCAATTGGAATTGATAAAATTATAGAAAGAGCTATGTAGCATATATAGATGCTGGCTTATAATAATATATCCCTTTAACTTGTAAAGTGATAATACAGCATAACCACAATAAGATTTTATTAAAAATATCAATAATAATAATAATAATAATAATAACATAAAAAATATCAAGAACCAGAGTGAGTACAGCAGGTGGGGTATTTGCCTTGCATGTGGCTGACCAGGGTTTGATCTGCAGCACTCAATTATTTCCTGGGTACCATCAGTACTGATCCCTGAGTACAGAACCAGGAGTAAGGCCTGAGCATCACTGGCTTGCCCCCCAAAAGGCAAAATTAATTTAAAAATCAGAAATAATAAAAGTTTAAAAATTATCTGCCAATAGTATTATTTTCACATTGCTACTAGTTTATTTCTCTATTGGAAAAAAAGGTAACTGTGACGTCATCTACACACAGATCAAAAGTGTCAACTATGAAAATGGATAGATCTAATATCTTTCAATAACTTTTGTTTATATGGCAATTCTATATAAGTTTGAGAACAGTCCTTTACACTGTGAATATATAAATTATATACATGAAGTACTGCAAGAATAAATTAAAGGCATGTTATAAAGCACGCAAAGATACTATGTTACAGTAGATCATTTAGTAAGTTCACATAAAAAAAGAAACACTTTAGGTACATGGAATCAACACTCATGCCTTCATACTCTTGAAACAACTCGGAAAAGTGATGAGCAAGATTTGTCATAAAATCAGCTCAATTTATTTATTTAGTTTTTATTTTTGGGCCACACCTGGTGACACTCAGGACTTATTCCTGGTTATGTGCTCAGAAATCATTCCTGACTTGGGAGACCATATGGGATGCCAGGGTATCAAACCGTGGTCCGACCTATGTCAGCTGAGTGCAAGGCAAATGCCCTACCGCTGTGCCATAGCTCCATTCCCAATCACCTTTATTTATTTATTTATTCATTTATTTAGTTAGTTAGTAAGTTAGTTAGTTAGTTTTTGGGTCATACCCGGCAGCGCTTAGGGGTTATTCCTGGCTCTGTGCTCAGAAATCACTCCTGGCAGGCACTTGGGACCATATGGGATGCCGGGATTCGAACCACCGTTGCCTTGGATAGGTTGCTTGTAAGACAAATGCCCTACCACTGTGCTATATCTCTGACCCTTAAATCACCTCAATTTAGTAGCACTTTTATTTTTGAGTTAAAACAAAACAAAAACAGGTTAAATATCTTCTTTACCTGGCTTGAATTTTCCAAATCTACACAATTGAGAGTGGACATGGAAATTATATGATGACATAAAAGGATTA
>PVKC010043411.1:0-11792 GCA_004027635.1 Crocidura indochinensis | reverse complement strand
TCAGTAAGGCTAAGATCGTCAAACAATTCATCCTCTGCCACCAACATGTGGCACTAAGTCTATGGCCAAGGTGCTTCTGACTGGTTCATACTACAAAGATCAAGAGTCTTGAGAGTCTGGGATGATAGTGCAGCAGGTGAGGAACTTGCTTTACATATGGCTGATGCGGGTTCAATCCCTGGCATCCCAGATAGCCTACTGAATCTGCCAAGAGTGATTCTTAAGCATAGAGCCAGGAGTAAGCCCTGAACTGGTTCCAAAACGAAAACAAACAAAAAAGGAGCCTTGATAATCTGTTATATTGATAAAGGCGCCTGCCATTATGCAGTTGGAAAGGCTGCTGAGGAAATCCAGAAAAATCTTGATTAAAATACAAAGCCATTATGTGTCCATTGTGATGTTGGATTTGGAGATTTAATAGGCCCAAAGCTTAAACTCAAACATCAGATCCACAGCAGTCTTCCAGAAGGTCCTTTAAGAATTTCTGCAGTCTAACTCTCTGGTACTTTATGCAGGACAGACTGGGCTGTGCTCAACTCTTTCACTTATCACAAATGACTTTCAGCTATGTGTGCTTGCAAGCCAGCACCTGCCTGCACAACCTCTCTCCCTTCCTCAGCAGACCACTGCAGTGACAGGCTCTGTCTGACCTCCATGCACTTGGCAGGGGCTGAAACCCAGGAGTTCTGGTTTTTAAGCTATTTTAAGGAGGAAGCTCTCCTGTTCATAAGTGACAAGGATAGGGAGAAAACAGGAAAGTGGATGTAAAAATGTAAATCAGGGTTAGAGAGATGGCACAATAGTGGGGCGTTTGCCTTGTATGAGGCCCATCCAGGAGGGACAGGTTTGATTCCCCGGCATCCCATCTGGTCCCCAGTCTGCCAGGGGTGGTTTCTGAGTACAGAGCCAGGAGTAACCCATGAGTGCCGCTGGGTGTGGCCCAAAAACCAATCAATCAATAAAGTTTAAAAAAAAATGACAAATCATCTTGAGGGTGAGTTGAGCTCTCCCATCAAAGGCAGAGTTTTTTGTGATCCAGGGATGCAGACATTGGTGGCAGGTTTGGAGTTGGACCACTCATGCCTAAAACTTGTTTTCAACCGTTTTGTAAATCATAATGAATAAAAACAAATATGGAGTGCAGGCAGAGACATAGAATAGTGGGGAGAGCATTTGATTTGCACCCAGGTTCTGTCTCCAGCATCTCCTATGATCCATTGAGTCTTACCATGAGTGGTCCCTAAGCACAGAGCCAAAAGTTACTCTGAACACTGCCAGATGTGGCCCAAAACAGCCAATCTTTTAGAAGGGACAGTGCTTTGGGTGGTCACTTTGGCTACACAGGACCCCATTTATTCAACATGTAGCTTTATACTTGAGGTTGTTATTTAAATTCCCCATCCACAACGGTATGGGGGCATGCATCCAACCCCAGTTAAAATCCCTGGCACAACATGCAGTCATCACATGTGATCACATATGAGCACAGATAAAGTAGTAACCCCTCGCACTGCTGTGTGTGGCCCCAGTCCTTCTTAATATAATTTTTTGGTTGCTTTTGGGCTACGCTCAGTGGTGCTCAGAAGTGGTTACTTCTGCTCTGCTTTCAGAATTATTTCTGATGGTACTTGGAGGACCATAGGGGATACCAGGAGTCAAACTAACATCAGCTGTATGCAAGGCAAGGCTCCATCGCCCCAGTTCTCTTCTCCAATTTTAATTTAATTTATAAAAAGAAAAAGAATACACCATAACCCTCATCTACAAGAGACTTCATCTAGCCAGGGAGGAAAAGAAAAAAAATGAGTCTTTTACAGACATTTTGAAAGAGATCCCTGGGAACTAAGCTTCGCCCGTAGAGGATTCTCTGTTCTTTCTCCAAGTGTGTATTTTGTGCAGTTGGAAATGAGACTTTTCAGGATGATCCTCATATCAGGGGGTGTCCATTGTCAGTCTGAATTGAACTAGTCATCTATCATCTGAGAGCAAAAATGTAACTCTCACCAGACAGCCTGGGTATTATTTGTTTATTTATTTACTTATTTATTTATTTGCATCGCCGTGAGGAATTTAAGTAGATATGCTAAAAGGTTGTACCTCTTTCAAAGTCGATTCTCCCTGTAAGGAAGTGCAAAAGTGCGACACGATGGAGCCCGATAGAATGTCTCGCCTGGGCTCCAGGCTTCGTGGGTGGCTGCTCTTGGCAGATCTGAATTCCGAGTGAGGGACTGTTTGTAACCAAGGCTCCTGCACCAAATTTTACCTGTCAGAAAGCTTTTGTGTTCTAACGAATGCCCTTATCGAGCCGGGCATCTTTACAGCAGCCGGAGTGCCTTCCTAATTGTGGCTTAATGTAGTTAATTATGGCAACTCGTCCCTATTTTCCAGGATGATGAATTAATATTAAAGATCATTAACGGGACTAAATTGGCATAATGATACACTAGACAGAACGTCCCAGTTACGTTAAGACCTGCTTTGTAATTTGGTTTTTTTGTTCCTCTGCCTTCAACTGGCAACGTACGAGCGAGGCTGGTCTCCAAACCGTCTCCCAGGCCAAGGGAGTAGCTACATGTGTGTTGTTTCCCTTAATAAATGATTGATGGTGAAAATCCCAAGTGGAAGACGGAATTGTTCATCTTCAGACGGTCTGGGAAGCCAACATTTTCCTGCGAATATCCACTTCATCAGGAAGAAAGTTGGAAAGGGCAGGCTCTCAAGCCAGGTTTTATAATTAGACAAGGCGGTATTTTCTATCTGCAAAATACTCGTGCTTCATTGGAAAAAAAATGAGAAATGCGATATGTTCCATTCTGTTGCAATGGTTATACCATTTTAATCTCTTAAGTTCAATATATGTCCTCTAGCAGGTTGCACTCCTAGGATTTCATTTTGAGATCCTTAAGGCTGCATATATCTGTCAAACCCACATAATGAATTTAAAGTGCTAATGCCTAGAAGACCAGAAAAAAAAACATTGAAATATATCCTAGGTTGATTAAATTACCACCTCCAGCTACTTTACATCCTTATGTCCAAATAGATTTTCTTTTTACTTACCAAGGGCCGGATCTGGAAGATGTGCAAGATGTAATTTTATGGGAAAAACATGCACATGTCTTTAGACAAGAGCATTTTATTTAAACATCTCTTTAAAGCCTGTACAGGATTTCTGTGATAGGGTTTGCAATTTGATTACGAGGCCTTTCAATTATGTCCAGCCTGCTGGGGACCCCGGAAATTTCAAGTGTATTCTTGGAATGGGATTTAAGTTAAGCATTGTTGGAGGGGTAACGCTCAGGTGACCACCATCCTAAGATTGAAAATAGTGGGAAATGGTTTTGTAAAAATATAAATGCAATAGAAATTTTTGTCTTTGGGTTGGTTTGTTTTTGTTTTTGTTTTTGTTTTGTTTTGTTTGGATGGGAGGACTGCTCATACCACCAGTCTGACCACTCAAAGTGACAGAGATGACTCCAAGGATCCCCCATGTGAGATCAGATGCCTTGGTCATCTAGTAGGTTATGTAAAGGAGAGTTGGGGATGAAGGTGGGGAAGCTTAGTTTCTTGGTCAGTCAAAATAATGCTGAGGGACTGGTGCAATGATACAGCAGGTAGGGAACTCAGCTTGCATGTGGGACATCCAGGTTTGATTCCCCTGAAACCCTGTCAGTACCTGAGCCTGCCAGTTCCCGAGTACAGAGCCAGGAGTAATTCCTGGGTACCATCCAGTATGGTCTCAAATCCACAAAAAAATAATTTTAAAAAGAAAAAGGCTGAGAATCCTGAATGGGAAAATAAAGAATTTCTTTTTTGTCTCCTTTTAAATATATTTTTTAAATTTTATTGAAATCATTGTGAATGACAAGTCTTTCAAAGTTTTATTCCATGCACATAGTGGTAGTGAATCAGGGCTGTTCCCACCACCAGTTTGACCTCCCTCCCAGAGTTCCCAACATGCACCCCAAATCTCCACCCCTAACCCCCTGGACTATTAGTGTAACAGATCTATTTTCTGTTTAGCTTGTTATAGTTTGGGTCTCTTGATTCTGTTGTCATTGACTTTGGCTTGGGTATTTAGATCTGACTTTTTTTTCCCACTAATACTCCTGAAACCATTTGGCCCCTGGGTCCCATCCACTTTTTTTTTCTTTCTTCCTTTTCTCTGAAATAATTTCTTTTCTTTTTTTTTCAACTAAACTTCTGGAATTTAAGGTAGAATCAAAGCTGAAAGACAACCTCCTTTTTCTATATACCAACCCTACATACTTTTTTTGTCCATGCCCTTCAACAAGTCCTTAAGCTCTCCTGTAGACAGGGACCTCATAGACCAGCTTGCCTACTCGCTCATCAGTTTTCACCAATCACAAAACTCAAAGGGACACACCATGTTGCAATTGTTCACCCAAAGCCAAAGAAGCAACACATGCAGTTAAAATATGAGGCTCATTTCCCTTTGAAAGAGGGGCCAGGCCAGACCCACCTCCAAACACCCTATCTTGGTTGGCCATCAGGACCCATCCATCTAGAACACATGTTGACAATCCACATGCCTGTCCATGCCTGTCTGGGACCACTGAGAGTAAAAGAAGAGTGTCTTTGCCCAGTGAAGTTTTTGCAAGATCCTAGCAGTGTCCACATGCAATGCAAAAGCACTAACTATCAGTGGTCTGACATCAAGGCGTGGACAGGGATGGGATACAGCCGAAGAGGGCACTGAATGGCAGAGCAAGCGACAAGCCTCGGAGGAAACAGGAGCATGGACCCAAGGCAAGGGAGCAGATTTGTAGTGCTTTGAAATGAAACGTTATAATCCCTCCGACAATCCTGTTGACTATGAGCTGTAGCACTAGGAATACAAGGCTAGAGAAAAGATGCATTGTGGATAAACAGCTTCTTCTAAGGGAAGACTGAATGGCCCAAATAGATGAATAAGGACGCACAAAGAGAGAGAGGGCAGGAAAAAAAAAGAAAAGGGGAAAAAAAGAAATGAGTCTGTGACAATAGAAGAAAAAGGTAACAGTGAACAGAAAGGCAGAGGAGAAAAAAAATGTAAATGAGTGAGAAAAAAAAAGAAAAGGGGAAAAAAGGCAGCTAAAAGGCTAAAAAGAAAAAGAGAACAAGAGGAGGAAAGAAGTAATATTTCCCTTGATAAAAATGCACAAAGGGGAAGATGAACTTTGTTCTTTTTCTCTTTCTACTCCCCTCTCTTTTTCTGCTTTTTGCCTCGCAGCACGCCAGCCTAAGCTGAGAGCTGTAATGTCATTAAATTGCAAATGCTTTTTCATTTCCGACACACACTGTTTACTTATCTGGCAAAAACATATGTTGGAAGGAATCCGTTAAATTCTGCCCATTGCCTTGGGTAAAAGTGCAATGGAAACGGACCCACCGAGCGTCCTCTTTCTTCTTCCTTTGCACCCCCCTTATCTACAAGACGGCTTCGCAGAAAACTGGTAGTTCAATGAAAAATGAAGATACAGCGGGAGATTAGGGGAGAACAGTGAGCACGAAATTCCTGGAGAGAGGGTCACTCCATTGCAAATGATTTCACTCTTCTAGATCTGCATAAATTACTATTTTTAAGGCATCTCCAAAGTCTGTATATTTTTCTCACTCTGTCAAACATTTAATTTCACGCCCCGTGTTCTGAATATGCTAAAATGCATATCTCTGATGCACCTTTAAGCCAGAAAAACGAATGCAAAATTGAAGATAAAATGATGTGATTTGCACTACAAGCCTATTACTTCAGCTATTTACATATAGTTTACCTCTGCAGTTCTGAGGATGATTTATTAAAAAAAAATCTGGATTAAGCTCATATAAATATGTATAAATCTTTGTTTAGAAAATAGATTTTGCAGCTGTTGTGTTCAGGGGTAAAAAAGTTCAAGATTCTGGGAAGAATTTTCCTTTGAGCATGCTTTCAGAGTGGGGAGGGTTGGAGGGGGGGGACAGAATTTGACATTCTACTTGGTGGGAGAGGGAAAACCCTTTTTATTGCTTTTCTTTACCCAAAACAGACTGGTCCCTCCTCTCTCTTTCTTGTACTTATTTAATTTTCTTCTCCTTCCCCCCACACTTTTTCTTTTTTTTTTTTCCCCTTCTTTGGGCCCGAATGAATACTAGTGCCCTGGATTACTCAACTCAAATTAAATATCGGTGTTTAATGGCTTAAACAATCAGAAGGTTCCTAAAAGCTCCTTCTTTCCTCTTGCTTTGCCAAACATGCTTGCTGCCTGCATCTCCCTCCCTGATACCCTGCCCAGGGCCAGCAGCAGGGACCTCCTTCTAAACAGTGTTTGGAAAATGATTATTAACACACTGCAAGCAAGATAGCTTATCTGCTGGAGAAGCAATTCTGCAAATACTGGCAGTGTGTTTAAGTAAGTCCCGTGTACGTGTTCTCTCCCCCACCTCCTCCACTCCCATCTAGTTTTGGCCTCTTTGTCTCCCAAAAGCTTCATTCAGTCCTGCTTCTCGCCTGCCCTTCTGATTCCCATCCCTCTATAGTCATTGTGGGAGGATTACTCCGATGTTTCTTGTTAGGCTTTGGTTTTAGGGGAATTTAGATAACAACGGTGACTAATTCAGAACTGAACACACACCGGACTGGGCAAATATACGGCCCTTTATATGAAAAGGGCAGGGCCCAGCTTGGTCCTGCCCCCAAGGCAGAGGGTACTGCTTTTTTTCTGAAGACACAAGTTGGAAGTTGGGGATGGAGATTCCATTAAAGCCCCCCCATAATCCTGGGGTAATTAAAACAAGAAAGAGAGGTTGACAGGCATTTGGTGGCTTTCTGGGGGAAGATGCCAGTGTCCTGATTGGATTCCTTGTTGTTGTGATGTACGAGCTTAAAGCTGACAAATGATAATGTCCCAGAATGAAGCTGCCATCATTTTCAAAAGTTGAGTCATTCTTTTATTTATTTATTTATTTATTTATTTATTTATTTGCACAAAATGGCTTAACAATCCCCCCTAGTGGTCTGTTTCCTGGTACTCTGCTTTAGCAGCTCTCCCCAAAACAGTCTGTTTGGGTTGTTTACAACCTCACAGCAAGACACACTGGAAAAATCATCAAACAGCAGCCCCCAATGCAGCTCTTGAAGAGCACACAGGAGCTTTCACTGAGCCCTCTCTTGACTGTTCCTAGAAAGTGTCTAATGTTCACATGTGGATCAGCCTAAAGCCACAGGAAAACCACTTTGGATCTCAAGGGTTTTCTCCCAAAACAGATGTCTGGTTTGTAGTCTTGTCTCTGAAGGGAATAGGTGCTGTGATACTAGGGATGAACCCATGACCTCACTCACACACGTGAGACAAAAATTGTCCTGCTTAATCCCAGTGCATGCCCTGGGTTGGTGTCCTTACAGTCTAAGTGACTCTAAGAGAGTCACTTAGAGAAAAATAGTCTGAGTCTGTTAGGAAATTTTGGTTTAAACTGAATGATTGCAAACATTATTTTTGAAAGTGTTGCTATTAAGAAAAGGCCATCCTGGGTTTAATTCTATGCTTTGCTCTACATAAAAAAACTGGAGAGTCAAGAATCCTTCTATGATTCAGGTGAGAGGACCTATAATAGGCCCTTTTACTCCTCTCTATTCTCTGTCTGCACACAGTGCAGTACAACCAACCAATGCTACTGCAACAAGGGCTACTCTACCCATGGAGAGAAACTAGTCTATGCTGTTATAGGTATGAGGGGATCTTCCTTCTTCCTTCCTCCCTTCTTCCTTCTTTTTTCTTTCTTTCCTTCCTTCCTTCTTTTCTTTTTTTTTGGGGGGGGGTCACACCTGGCAGTGCTCAGGGGTTACTCCTGGCTCCATGCTCAGAAATTGCTCCTGGCAGGCACGGGGGACCATATGGGGCACCGGGATTCGAACCGATGACCTTTTGCATGAAAGGCAAACGCCTTACCTCCATGCTATCTCCTGGGCCCCTCCTTCTTTTCTCTCTCCCTCCCTTCCTTCCCGCCTTCTTTTCTCTCTTCCTTCCTTCCTCCCCTCCCTCCCTTCCTTCCTTCTCTTCCTTTCCTCTCCTCCCTCCATCCTTCCCTCCCTTCCTTCTCTCTTCCTTCCCACCCTCCCTTCCTTCCTTCCCTCCCAGCCTCCTTCCTTCCTTCCTTCCTTCCTTCCTTCCTTCCTTCCTTCCTTCCTTCCTTCCTTCCTTCCTTCCTTCCTTCCTTCCTTCCTTCCTTCCTTCTTAATGGTGCTCAGGAGGGTCCAAGATCCCCTCCAGAAGTTCTTATCCAATGGAGTTGGTGGTTCTCTGGGATTATCAGACCACCTGAGTTATGCTTGGGAAGCTTCTAAGGCCATCCCCAGTAGACCCACACCCGGGGACCACATGGTGCTGAGAACCAAACTGAAGCTATCGCTATACAAAACCGGTGCTTTCACTCTGTTCTATCTCTCCAGTTCTTAGGGCTCTTTCATAAGAACCAAACTCCATTTGTGGGGGCTCAAGTCCCCCCAAGTCCCACCTCTTATTTTGAGGGTGAGGACATTCATCTATCAATTTGGGGAAGACAAATACGACTGGCAGGTTAGCACTGTGTCCCATAAAGGTCCTTGATGTGAATTGGTGTTTACTAAAAATAAACACAGAAGTATGGAGAATTATCCTGAACTCAGGAAGCTCATGACATAGGTGAACGGAAGTGAAAAGAATGAATTTAACAGAGAAAAGAGAGGCAACTCAAAGAGCCAGAGAGCATGGCTGCCTTGCACATGGCCCCCAGGGTCAGTTCCTGGCATTGCCTGGCCCCTCAAGCACCATATGGAATAGCACTTGTGGCCAAAACATCACTGGAATTGTCAAGGTTGCTTTGCTAAGACAGAACATTGAACCCTCTGGCCTGTGCAGCTAGATCTAGGGTGGTCCCTGTTTTGCCAAGAGTGGCCCCAGATCCCTTAAGCACTATTTTGTAGTCTCAACCCCTGTGACACACACAAAAGAATCCATTGCCAAACTGCACATTGGTCTTGAAAATTGGTGAATTTTATGGGGCTAGTGCTGCAGCTCAGTGGGAGAAAATTAACACGCTTTTAATTCACTAGTTTTTTTTTTAATAAAACTTTTAACTTTAAATAAAACTTTTAACCACTCTGAGATACTCAGTTGCAAAGTGGTTCGTGATTGAGTTTCAGTCATACAATGTTCCAACACCCATCTCTGCACCAATGCACATTTACCAGCCACCAAGGTCCTCAGTTTCCCTCTCTCTTGCCTTGCTACTGAAGAGATATCAGTAATATATCCTTTCAGCACTCAGTTCTTGTCCAGAGTGATTGTTTCTTTTTGTCTTTTTTTAAATTTGTTTGGCCACACAAATGGCTCTCAGGAGTTACTCCTAGCTCTGGGCTCAGCTATCACTTCGAGGGGGCTTTCGGGGTGATATGGAATGCCAGGGATCAAACCTGTGTTGGTCACATAAAAAGGCAAGTGCTCTGCCTACTATGATACCTTTCGGGGCCCTAAAATGATCATTTTCATTTCTCATTGTCTTAGTACTCCATTCTCTGCACTAATACATCCAAATGCTCATAAACTTTTTACCATGGATCAGTCTTCCTGGCCCTTTAATTGTTTTAAGTAACATCAGTTGCCAGGATCATAAATGTTTATGTTCGTTAGGGTTACAATATTGCCATACTATGACCATCATCTAAGTCACAATATCTCTCCAGCAGAGTCCACTGAGCCTTTCTTTACCCTCCTCCACTCTTTAGGTATCTCAGCTCTGTGGCCCTAGTCTAAGGACTGGATTTCAGGACCTATTGTCTATTCCTTTACCTTCTTTCTGAGCATACCACATAGGAGTGAGACCACCCAGTCCTGGTACTTCCCTGCTTGATTCATTCCATTTAGCAGGACCATTCCCAGTTCTATCCAAATGGCAGCAAAACTTAAGACTTAAGCAAACTTAAGATATATTTAAAAACTTTTTATTTGAGATGTTGGAGTGAGAGTACAGTAGATAGGGCACTTACCTTGCACGTGACCAAACCAGCCTCAATTTTTTTTTTAATTTTGGACCACACCCAGTGATGCTCAGTGGTTACTCCTGGCTATGCGCTCAGAAATTGCTCCTGGCTTGGGGACCATATGAGAAGCCAGGGATTGAACCAAGGTCTGTCCTAGGTTAGCGCATGCAAGGCAGACATCCTACTGCTGCGCTACCACTCTGGCCCAAGCCTCAATTTCTGAGCCAGATTTGATCGCCAGTATCCCATAAGGTCCCCACAGAACCACCAAGCATGGTTCACCACGTCAGTGAATCACATCCTCTAATGGTGTGTCATTAAACTATATCTGGGAGCCCTCATATATCCTTCGACACGTGAGCTTCCAGATGTTGGTTATTATAAAGAGCACAGTAGCAAACAGGCATGTGTACATTTATGTTCAAACTGATGTTTTTCTGTTCTTTGAATTGATTCTGAAAGTGGAGTTGCAGAGTTCCATGGCAGTTCTTTCATTTTTGTTTGCTTGTTTGTTTTTTTTTTGGTGGGGGGGAGTCATACCAAGTGGTGCTCAGGGATTACTTTTGGCTCTGTGCTCAAAAATTGCTCCTCGCAGGCTTGGGGGACCATATGAGATGCCAAGGACCAAACCTGGGTCCATCCTAAGTTGGCCATGTGCAAGGCCCTACCACTGTGCCATTGCTTCACCCCCATACCCAATAGTTCTTTCTACTTGACTTGAGACATCACCATTGAGACTATTTGCCATTGGGACTAGATCAGTTTTACTCCCAATGACAGTGAATGGAGGAGGATTCCTCTGTTGGCATGTCCCCCTACCAAAAAGAAAAAAAAACCCAACCCCCAAAATAAATTAAAAAATATTTGAAGTCCTATTTCTTTCCCTCTTCTTACACTCTTTCCTTTAAGACACTTAAATGTGGTTTCATTTCCTTCCTTTCCCTAATTGCAGTCTCCATACTGATCTAAGAATTCAGCTTTTGTGTTTCTTTGCTTGCTAGAAATCTCTTTAGGACCCCAAACTTCTTAAATAGGAGATCAGTTTACTGTCCCTCAGACCATTCATTGGCGGGTCAGACTATAGTTTAAAATAAACTGAACAAATAAATAAACTGAACAAATTCCTATGCACACTACACATATTTTATTTTGAAGTAAAAGAACAAAACAAGAACAAATACAATATTTAAAATGAAGAACAAGTAATGTTAAATTGACAAACTTACCAGTATTTCAATGAGAACTATGGAACTGCTTTTGGTCAGCTTTAATTTAAGGACCCCTGCCTGAGACTGAAAGGAGGACTGGGGGAGCCGGTGGTTGAGCCATATCTGGCAGCATTCAGAGTAGTAACTCAAGAGAGTTACTCCTGGCTCTGCCCTCAGAAGTCTCTGGCAGGCTCGATGGACCATAAGGGATACCAGTGACTGACCCTGGGTTTGTCCTGTGTCGGTTGCATGCAAGGCAAACACCCTACCACTGTGCTATCTGAGAGGAGGATTTGAGAGACAGAAAGAAGGAGGGGAGTCGGAGAGTGTGGCACACATGCACACTGCCAATGCAGTATGACTCAATTGCTAAGCAGGGCAGGCATCAGCAACAAAATCCTCCTGCAGGTCAGATAAATGTCCTAGGCTGGCCATACTCTGGGTGCTCTAATGATGCCTCCCTTTATTCCTTCATTGTTTTAGTCCTGCAGCCAAGGATATGTACTTACTCACACCCTACTCTGAAGTGTACTCTTGTCCCCATTTAAAATAGTTTGTAGCTTTTTTTTTGGGGGGGGGGGGGTTTGGGT
>PVKC010043410.1:0-11772 GCA_004027635.1 Crocidura indochinensis | reverse complement strand
GCAGTCTTAGTTGTTTGTTGGCCAGGTCAGCGGAGAAGAAAGAGACAGGAACAGGCAGCATGGTGGCTTCTTTAAGAGTCTCTGGGCTCCCAATCACCAGGCAGGTTTGACCCCACGTGTGTTGGGTTGGTCCTTACCGAGGGTGGGGCCCAGGGCAGTTGCAGTCTTAGTTGTTTGTTGGCCAGGTCAGCGGAGAAGAAAGAGAAAGGAACAGGCAGCATGGTGGCTTCTTTAAGAGTCTCTGGGCTCCCAATCACCAGGCAGGTTTGGCCCCATGTGTGTTGGGCCGGTCCTTACCGAGGGTGGGGCCCAGGGCAGTTGCAGTCTTAGTTGTTTGTTGGCCAGGTCAGCGGAGAAGAAAGAGACAGCCCAAACAGTTATTCTTAAGATGCCTCAATTGTCTCATTCTTAGTTCCCAGTCCCTAACAAAAGAACCACACACAGTAAGTGGTTTCACACAGTAAGTGCACACATTTCAAGAGTGCAACTGTTTTAGGATAGATTCAGAAGGCTTCAGGGAGGTGAATAGCACATAATGCGCACAGAGCAAGTGAGGCAAAGTAATTATAGGCATCGATTGCAAAGGCAAAGCTCTTTCTCCCATGTCAGACACTCAGAAAGATCTGCTCAGAGTCATCACTCAGGCACCCTGGACTGAGATTGACACTCCCCAGAACAAAAGTCAGCACCTTCCTGGTGTTTGTAAGCTCCACAGTCTGTGCTAGTTTGTCCTAACAGTCTAACTGGGGCACTACAGAAAGATTTGAACCCATCGAAAAGGAAGAGGGCAGCATTTCCCTATACATTATTTCTCTGATACGTTAGGCAGTATAGCAAGGTTTGAACCATGCCTGCTCTAGCACATTTTCTGAACAATAACCCTAGACGTTTATTTCTGTAGAACTTGGTGTTGCTTTGTGCTAATCAGTCCTTAAACTAGTGCTATACTAAGAAAGGCTTATCAAAGCCCTGATATCTCTCTCTGTACACATATAGTTGACTCTCAAATTGTGTCCCTGGGCTAGACAGGTCTCCAGATGAACTCTACACCTTTATGGATCTGTAATTCCCCACATGTATAGTGAATGGGTGTCCTATAGGCATCTTAAGTTCCACACATTCAAACCTGCACTCATCATCCTTATTCTTCAACTGGTTCCCTGCTTTTCTCTTTGCTTTCTTGTAGTGATTGTTGTGATAATGAGATGTTGTACATACTTGGTTACTAGCTCACCTGGCCATGATGTTTTTTGGGGCTTGCTCTCTTGAATCTTCAAATTGCAGTGATTGCCGCTTAAGTGAAGAAATTGTTATTTAATAAAAGCTGAAAGAAAAAAAAAAGAGCTCTACCTCTGAGTAACAAAAATGACCTCTTAAAAAGTCTTCAGTCAACATGGTTAGGGAACAACAAATGATAAAATTTATTGGAACTGAAGATTTTGTTTATAGAATTGGGTTTCATGGGAATAGGGGATTGGCAGGGTTCTTGGGACACTAGTGGAAAAAACAGGTTCTCTGGTGGTGGCTGTGGTATTAAAATAATGTATGTAAAAATGTAGCTACCATAAAGCTTCATATTTCTGTTTTGGTTTTCCAGCCCCTCCTGGGTTGCTCTAGGAGAGCGATTTTGCTGGGCCCTTTCGGCTCACTCCCGAGAGGTTCAGGACACAGGACAGTAGAAAAACACACACAGGCAACACTCACAGTCTCTCCAAAGCTTCATTTCTCAATAAAATATTAGTTAAAAGTTTAGGGGCTGGAGTGATAATACAGCAGGTAAAGTGTTTGTCTTGCATGCAGTCAGCCCAGGGCTCAAGCTCCTGCATCCATATGGGTCACTTGAATACCACCGGGAGTGATTCCTGAGTGCAGAACCAGGAATAAGCCCAGAGCATCACCAGATTTATCCCTTCACGCAAAAAAAAAATTGCAATGCTTTCTCAGGAGGTTGCAAGCTTTGGGAATGATGCTTGCATGTGCTCTAGTTATAGTGCTCACTGGAGGTCACTATGATACTCACATAGTGCTTACCAAGGATAGTACTCCAATAAATTTTTTGTGCATCTTTTATTGGTGCTTGTGGGAAGTTGCACGTGTCAGTTGGAGTTTTTATGCAACCTGACTGTACACCAGGAGGTTGCACACACACACACACACACACACACACACACACACACACACACACACAGGCTTCCTTCAACACTATCTGATCGAAGACAGAACTGTCAGAGCTCTGTGTGACACATGTGTATGACACTGAGATTCAAACTCATATTTGTGGGGTCAGAGTTCATACAATGGGAATGCTACTTGCCTTACACACAGCCAACCTGGGTTTGATCCCAGAATTGCATATGGTCTTCCTGGCCTCATCAAGCATGGCCTCTGCACACAGAGCCAGGAATAAGCCCTGAGCACTTCTAAATATTGCCCCCAAACCACCACCCTCACCAAATTAAAACCAAAACAACAACAAAAAACCCAAACACATTTTCTAGGAAGTTACTTTTGTCACTTACCTGTTCCACCCTTGGGCTTCTCTTTCTTGATTCTCATTTTTTTAATAAGTGGCACCAGCCATTTTCTGTGTAGCCTGTAGCAAAATATCCCAATATAATCTCCATCTTTCCCTTCTTCAATCCCACATTGCCAGTCAATTGCCAGGAATCAATGGTACTACCACTTGAGTTTCCCAGAAGTTATGTTCCTCTTCTCATATAGTTCATCACTCTCTAAAGTTCACCAGTCACCTATTATCTTATGAGCCATATGTTTATCCTTAAGTATGCAGGATGCTGTGACTAATAAAAAATGATATAATCAAAATAGAGATTATCAGGTATTGGTGAGAGAGGGGAAAGAAGAGGCAGAGTAGAAGTAATACAGGTACAGTGATGAAGGGTCTGAGGGTCTTGGGTGCTTTGGTGGTAGTTAAGGTACAGGAATCATCAAAACTGATTTTTTCCCTAACACTAATGTAGTACTAAAATTTCACAGTGTTTATATTTAATAGTGTTAAAATAATTTAACTGTCAATAATTTAATTGCCATGTTATCTAAACTGCAAAAACTGCAATAGATAATGCTTATCAATATAAATGAAAATATTATATTATATAAAATTTATATGATTTATGATGTCTACACAAAAGAGACAAGGCAAAAAATTCCCAGATTGATACCTCGGCTCTCCTACCACACACTTTCATGCCTGCTATGGATTCCTCCTGCCCAAGATGAGGATTCTTCCAGGCATGAGACACTCATCTGCCATCCTTCAAGTAACTTTTAGATTCTTGGACTTCTGTTGGCTGTTTTAGAGATGTGAGTTACGTGCTGCCTGCTAACAAGGTATATATCTTGTGCAAAACAACCCCAGGCTATTGCTGAGTATTCACTGCATAAGCATATTTTCTAGTTTGCCCATTCTCTAGCAAGACGAAGGCCTCAGGTGATTTCTTTCTATAAGCCTATTTGATTTTCCTCATTTAAGTTATGTCTACAAAATCAATTAAAAAAAATCTATTTCAGCCTAGAATTCTCATAGAGGAAATATTGCTGTTGTTAGAAGTTAGTCTCCAAGAATGCTCAAGGCAATATTCTTTGGAATTTTCATTCTCTGGAAGCCTTTTCTGCAAAAATATTATAATTTTTTAAACTAGATGTAATATAATGCTGGTAACAAAGGTAATCATTAGTGACTTCTAGACATAAAAGGGAGAAAATATTACTAAGTATAATATAAATTGGAATGAGATTGTTACCTATATATTTTACACACTGCAGGACTTTGTTTAAAGGGAAATATAATGTGTCTGAAATGCCTAGTTTTGCACCTGCCATGCAGTAGGTCCTCAAGACAATTACTTTCACTATTATTGTCTTTTTTGTTTCACTTTCCAATCAGCAGCAATGATAAAGCATAGCGACTGGGGTATGTGATAATGATTGTTTTTGTGCACAAAGAAGAAAATACCAAGCACAGCATGATTGAATATCTGCTTTCTACACCCATGCTGTGAGTGTAGTAGGTGATATATTGGTAGCTATGAGTTATAAGACTCTTTCATCACTTTGTTAATATGAAAATCCCACAGCAGTTTTCATGGAACTATTACTGACTAAGAAGGATGGGAAATCGATGCCCAGTTTTACTTTCTTGAGAAAAAATTGATATTGTGTTGCTTTAAGATATATGACATGTGAGACATCTTGTGAATTTTTTTTTTTTTTTTGGTTTTTGGGTCACACCCAGCAGTGCTCAGGGATTACTCCTGGTTCCATGCTCAGAAATTGCTCCTGGCAGGTACGGGGGACCATATGGGGCACCGGGATTTGAACCGATGACCTTTTGCATGAAAGGCAGATGCCTTACCTCCATGCTATCTCCCGGGCCCCATCTTGTGAATTTTTTATTGGTTTTTGTGTCACATCCAGCAGCGCTCAGGGGTTACTCCTGGCTCTGCGCTCAGAAATCACCCCTGGTAGGCATGGAGGCCCATGTGGGATGCCAAGATTCGAACCACTGTCCTTCTGCATGCAAGGCAAACACCCTATCTCCATGCTATCTCTCCGGCCCAGAGTTATATTTTTTAGAGTATTTGTTTAAGAAATATTGTTTAAGAAAAGGAATTTACACTGACAACTGTGACGGAAAGTATGAATACCTAGTTTGACAAGAACATAAAAGAAATAATGACAAAATATTAATTTTAAAATTTATTCCAAACCTATAGATATGTAACATTAAAAAATAGATCATTGGGGCCCTGGAGATAGCATGGAGGTAAGGCCTTTGCCTTTCATGCAAAAGGTCATCGGTTCGAATCCCGGTGCCCCATATGGTTCCCCATGCCTGCCAGGAGCAATTTCTGAGCATGGAGCCAGGAGTAACCCCTGAGCACTGCCGGGTGTGACCCAAAAAAACACACCAAAAAAAAAAAAAAGAAAAAGAAAAAAAATAGATCATTGAAATGATTATGTTAATAATATTTTCAGTGTCTTGGGGTTATATACTCTTGATTCTTTTTCTTTATATGATGCTTTCTTTGGTGTTATATCTGGAAATAACAGAAAAAAATTTAGTTTTGTTTCTAGTTCTTTATTTTTTGTTGATGACAGACAATTTAGGATTCACAAATCATAATTGCTATTCATTTTTAAAAATTGATAAATGTGGGAAAACATAAAATTTCATATGTGAACTATTTGTAAACATACTTGGTATTTAATGTGCTAGCCCAGGTTTGAGTTTTATATCAGATATGTTATATTTTCTTGGCACTATGCTCAGAAATTACTCCTGGCAGATTTGGGCAACCATATAGAATTCTGGGGATAATCTGGTTGGCCTCATCCAAGGCAAACACCTTCCCCACTGTGCTACTGCTCTGGCCCAAGTTTCTTGATATTTTTGTTTCTCCTATAATTACCCCTCATTCTGCTAGCACTAAGTACTGGAGCACTATTTTATAGTGCCAGGATCTGTGGTTTTACATCATCATGCTTTAATGTTGAGGCCATTGGTATAGTGTAAATAGTTGTATTCTTCTATAAACTTTTCCTATAGGAATCAGCTAGCAGTAATTTAATTGTATATAGAGGTAGCTATTAATCATAATAAATTTAAGTAGGTGTATTTTTATTCAACTTTCTATCTTTATTTTTAAAAATTTATTTTAAACCATTATTTTTTGACTACTTGATACCTCCAGTTTATTTACATTGTACTGAACTGCAAAATTTGATCTTTCCTTAAAGCTGAATAGTATTTTATTGTGTATATATGTCACAGCTTTTTTTATTTATTCACCTATTGTTGGACATTGAGCTGTTTCCAAATCCTGGCTATTGTACTGCAGTAAAAGTGCTGCAGTGACTATCTGTGTACACGTATTTTTTGACTTTATATTTTACAAAGGAGTGCTTTGTTTCTCTATGAGTGTATATGCTTATGTAAATTTATGCATGTGTATATAGACATGCATGCATACATGAGAAATATACTGTATAGCTTATGTAGAAATATATATATCTATAAACACCAGATTATCACTAGACCTCAAGTCATTATACAGTGTCAAGAAATATCAATGTTGGCTATTTGAAGTCATCTCTGTTCTAGAGAATTTGACAGTATCTGACTGAGTACCTTTGACTTTATGATGGCACCAGAAGAGTTGGTACCTTGGGTCCTTGGACATCTGTAACTGTACTTTGAAGGTTTCCTTTATATTTAGGTTTTCTTTATACTTCATGAAACTTTGAAGTTTTCTTTAGACTTAGATTCCAGGAGCTGCTGGGATCTCTACTCTTAAGAGATTTTATTTTAATTTTGATTTCTTAAAACCAACAAAAGTAATCCTAGAAAAAAATTGTAGCTAATTGGTGATTTTTGGACTTTATTCCAATAATTTTTAAAAATTATCTTGAATATCTACTGCCTAATACACAAACTACATAAAATGAATGTAATTTTTTGGAAAATTTCTGAGCTCTGATATTCACAGCTGAGATTTGATTTAACACATTTCATTTCATTTCACAGAGAACCCCTGTCAATTTTCCTCTAAGAAGTTATTTGAATACAGCTGCCTAACTGATTTTTTGTTTTTCCTTTGAGGGAAAAAACACAGAGTGGATGGGCTATATTTAATGTTGAAATAGGTATTTTATAAAAGCATTTAAATTTGGAATATACTTTTTCCCTGGTATGTTACCCCAATTTCTTGCTCTAATTTTCAAAAAATATTTGTGTTTTGATGGAGCAAGATTTTCAAAGGTAATTAAAGTAGTTTCCAGATAGGGACATCACTAGCAAGATTTTGCATTTTGCATTTCCATTATGCAACTTATTTAAGTATGGAAATATTTACAATATGATGTACTTTGCTTGAGAAATTAGGTGTTAGTGGAAAATGACTTTGGTCATAACATGAAAAAGATAAGACATTTCCATTATAGCAGGCTAAGATCAAACTCTTGTTTAAATCTTTGGTGTCTTATTTCTTAGTGTTCTGCATTGCTTTTATGATTTTTTTTTAAATTTAATCCTATAAAATTTGGGAAAAAACGAATTATATGAAAATTCACATATATAGCTGAATGAATTTTTAAGGTTTTCAGCAAGGGCCTTTGATGACACGAGGTAGAGATGCCCAAATGAGAAATACAGGAATTTATAACCATGTATAACTGGAAGTATACTGACTATCCACCAGAAGAATAATCTCAGGGATAAAAAAATTTCACTAAAAATTAGGGTAGTGAGTAGGTAGAAAACTCTGAGAGTTAGAGACAAGATTCTGCCTGTGGGAAGCTCAGGAATTCAGTTCTATAGCCCTTGGCCTACAGGCATGATGTCTGAATATCCGCAGAACTGCTGTGGTGTAGGCATAATCTCCTCATTGAAAAAGGGGGCATGGCTCTTGGCAGATACTGCTGAGAAAAGGTCAGTTCTGCCTTAGGTTAGTGCTTAATAGGATAGCAACAATGAGCTTATTAAACATTAATGCATAATGAGAATTAACAATGCCAGTACATAGAAAGCTATTCATAAAAACAAGAATTGCTGGAACACAGCCTATTTACCCTAAACTGCTGGAAGAATCTACAATAATATTTCCTCCAAGCTGGTAGAATCAACAATAATGTTTTTTGGCCGATTACTTAGTGGAAGTTATGAGAATATTTAGTCTTTTAATTACATCTGCTCCCTTTTTACAATGGTTCCTTGATTTAGCATTAATAGACAATGGACTTTTCAGTTCTGGAGGCTAGCTTTCTCCAGCATGGGTAGAAGGGAGACCCCAGGCTGAAGGCCTTCTCCCTAGCTTGGGGGGTGCTGGACGACCAGGAAGTCTCCCAGTCATCTCCCCTCATCTTCCTCCCAGACTCCAGAGACATGCCTAGGTGCTGGCCTAGGCAGCTAGAAAGGTGGGTGCCTGGGAGGACTCTAAAGGGGACCCAGGCCTACCCCCACCCCCACCCAGCACAAGTGGGAGATTAGGGAGGAGGCAGGCGGATTTCTGGCTTCTGGTTCTATACCAAATCCTAGCTTTCGCCGGCATGGGGTATGGGGAGACCACAGGCCAAAAGCCTTCTTCCTAGCTTGGGGGATGCTGGGAGGCCAGGAAGGCTCCCAGCCAGCTTCCCTCTTCTTCCTCCCGGACTCCAAGGACATGATTGGGTGCTGGCCCAGGCAGCCAGAAAGGTGGGTGCCTGGGAAGACTCTAAAGAGGACCCAGGTCTACCCCCACCCCCACCCAACACAAGAGGGTTGGATTGGGGCCGTCACAGCAATATGCAGAATATTCATCTTGTATTCTGCCCTTGCTTACCCCCTACAAGCTCATGTCTAATCCTTCACTCCCTCAGCCCCAACTATCAGTACTCCACATTTAACCCTCTTTACCTTCAGTTCTTGGCTCCTCAAGAAGCAGATCATTATTCCCACACAAAGCCAGCTGCCAAACCTCATCCTAAATGATAAGATAGACTCTCAGCCTGAGAAGATCCCAATACACTGTTGCTATTGTTCTACTCTCAGAGGCTTCCTTTCTTCCTCCTTCCTTCATTGGGGACCTTTGCTTGAGAAGAGAATAAGTTTCTGAGAAGTCATGGCTCAAGGATTTTTCCTGATATGGAATTATTGCCAGCTGGCTATCAAACTGCACAGGCCAAATCACAGACCAAAGTGATGCACCAGATTTAACACACCCCAACTATTTCAAAAGATATAAAAGGGCACAAATATCTTTTGAATATCTTATATGTATTCCCTTAACAGCTATAGCATTTACTGACTATTCTCTTATACAGTGTTGATTTTTCCCACTGTTTTGTTTGTTCTTGTCTTTGTGATCTGTTATCACAATCACAGAATCATAGAATTCAATAAGGAATTCTGGTAGAAGAGTCCCTAGATTTGGAGCTTATGTTAGAACCAAGTTATGGGGATTATTGGACTTGTTCCAGCGGTCCCCATATGTACCAATAACACCATGAGGCATTGTTCCTCTTTTGCATAGGCACATTAAAATGGGAAAATACTATACATACAAACAAATTCTTTTTGTTTTGTTTTGTTTTTGGGTCACACCCGGCAGTGCTCAGGAGTTACTCCTGGCTCCATGCTCAGAAATTGCTCCTGGCAGGCACGGGGGAACATATGGGGCACCGGGATTCGAACCAATGACCTTTTGCATGAAAGGTAAACGCCTTACCTCCATGCTATCTCCCGGGCCCACAAACAAATTCTTATTTAATAGAGATAGGAACACACAAATCTTGTAATGCAGTGGAACCTTACATCCTGAACATTGTCATAAAGACTTGGCTCAGGCCTCAGAAGAAGGGGCATTATCCATTCACCCCTGAACCAGGGATGCCATCTATGAAACAACCATGGTTGTCTAGAACATCACTTGGGAGCAATCCTCTACCAGGGAAGACCCTACTGCTGCCCCAGCATAGACCTACTCCAAAGAGAGTTCACTTAACACCCACAAGACTTAATAACAACAACTACCTGCTTTCAGGGCAGGGCTCTCCACATTGCCCTCTAATTGTGAGGTGAAACTAGAGGATGCTCCACATCATCCTGATTTTGATTTAGGATATGCACAGATTCCAGGATCTTTAACTGCAGAAACCTGACACCAACAACAGCAATTGTGTGTGTGTGTGTGTGGGGGGGGTTATTGGCACTACAGACAATAATTTGGGTTGGACAACCTAGTATACTTGAAGCCTAGAATTGGTCTTATGCCAGAAAACTTCAGGGGTAAGGTCTCCTTGTATTTAGGTCAAGGCTTTTTTCCTTTCCATGCCCCCCATATTTTGCTGTACCTATGCAAACAATAATTGCCACTCTAACACTGTTTTTTACTGTACTTCTTTAACTCTTATCCTTAAAAAAAGAGAGAAAAGGGAAAGCTTATTAAACCTTCTGCTAGGCCTTTAATGAGTTAACTGATGATTAATAATGTTCAAAATTATACTTGCTACCGAACCTTTTCTTTTCCATCTTGTTAGTTTTTCTATTTTTTTAAAAACAACTTTGCCTTTGTTCTTCCTGAAACAAATGTATTATGACCAATTGTGTCAACTATGTACTATATTTCCTTTAAATAAATAAAAAAACCCAAATTAGAAGTAAAAATATAGACAACAGGCTTATATTCTGTTGATTAATAGTTTACTAGTAAAAATTATATCCAAGAGGAAAGAATAAGTATTTTTATAATTTCTGTTTAGGGTAAATGAAACTGATGACAAAAATTTATAAAATACATATAATGTTTAGATGTCTGTCTGATAATTTGTGCTGACCAATAATGTTTAATCCTATGGCTAAAAGTATGTCATGCTTGATCTACCCAAGTTCCTACTATTGATAATTTTTTGCTTAAATATGAAGCAGAGTTCCCAATAAAATGGGCTCAGTTCTGACAGATCTTGAGTGTGTGTAGTCTTTGAGTATACACTTTTGCTGAGTTCTTGCTCCCATCCTCCTATTAAATAACCCTGAATCCCCTCTCAGTGCTGCCTGACTCAGCTGGATTTGCAACAATTCACTTCCCTGGGAAACTGTATGCTTCTTCAGAACCATCATATATGGCCTACAAAAATAAAATTAAGAAATATAAAAATATGACATTTCTCTCTGTTCCATCTTGCCTGTCTCTTGTCTTTATACCCACATCTTCAAAGAAAGTAAGGTAAATGTCTTTGGATTATTGATTTGTGATTTATTAAGAGTCTTAATATTAATAGACTATACCAGAAGAGCTAGTTACCATAAGAACAGCTGTTTATCATAAGTTATCATAATAAGAGCTAGTTACCATAAGTTACTGTAAGTATTCATGGAACATACTATAAGAAGAGCTATTTTTCTTAGCTTAGATGAACTAATAAAAATGAATATTCCTGGATTGGAGTAATAGTACAGCATTAAGGTAGTTTTCTTGTATGCAGCTGACTCAGGTTCAATTGCTGGCATTCCATATGGTTTTCAGAGCACTTCCAGGAGTGATTTCTGAGTGCAGAGCTAAGAGTAACCCCTGACCATCAATGGGTGTCGCCCCCAAACAAAACAAAACAAAAAATGAACAGTTCTAGTATCTAAAATTAATTCTTATCAATAAAGAAGATGATGAGCTTCTATTAAAAGTGATAGAGGAATCTAATGATATATGGTTGTCAATTCTTAAAACATGAAAGAATAGGGTCGTAGTGATAGCGCAGCTGTAGCGCACTTGCCTTGCATACAGCTGACCCAGGATGGACCTCGGTTAGATCTCTGGCTACCATATGATCCTCCAAGCCAGGAGTGATTTCTGAGCACATAGCCAGGAGTAACCCCTGAGCGTCACCGGGTGTGGCCCAAAAACAAAAACAACAAAAAAAGAAAGAATAAAGATGCATCTTACTAAATAGAATAAAATATTTTTTCTTATTTATCAAATGTACATAAAGATGCCACTTTATTAGATTTTAAGAAATTAAATAATCCATGTTTATGAAGGAGTGGGGAACTAAACTATTAGATTTTAAGAAATTAAATAATCCATGTTTATGAAGGAGTGGGGAACTAAACATTTATTACATGGATTGTGTGAGAGCAGTCCCTGTAAGTTTATTAAAGGATAGTGTAAAGCATATGTTGCAATCTTTCATGAAGTATGTAATTAAGCTTAATGATCCTATGTTCATAGTAATATTAATAGCAAGTTCAAGAATAGCATTAGAAACAGCAAGACATTAAGA
>PVKC010043409.1:0-11777 GCA_004027635.1 Crocidura indochinensis | reverse complement strand
CCCCCGATCCAGCGCTGCCCCCCACCCAGGTGCCAGGGCCTGAGTTCCCAGCTCGGGGAAGGCGCCTCCTCTTTCTGGCCAGCCAGGGCCCCCCCACAACAACACAGCCGCCCCCTGGCCCCCCGGAACACACCTCCCCGAGCATCCGCCGGAGAGGACACGCCTCGCGGCCATCCCCGGGGTGCACGGGCTCCTCCCGCACCCCAATACGCCCGCCCGGGGTCCCCCGAAAGCCCCTGGGGAGGGGGCGGCTCTGCAAGGGGCCCAGGGCGACGTGGCCCGGCCTGGCGGGTGGCTGTCAAGGCGGGTCCGGCAAGCAGGCCGCGGCCCGGCCCCCCGATCCCCCGATCCCCCCAACTACCTTCCTGCTGAGCCGCACGATCCGGTCCAGCTTGGGCTCGTCCTGCAGCAGATCGCGGAGCTGCCCGGTGCTGAGGATCCCAAAGCGCCCCGGGCTGCCGGGCTCCGGCCCCGCCCGCGCCGCCCGGGCCCGGTACATGCCGCCCGCCCGCGCCCCCAGCTCGGCTGCTGGCTCGGCCCGCTCCGCGCCGCTCCGCTCCGGCTCCAGCTCCGGCTCCGGCTCCGGCTCCGGCTCCGGCTCCGCCGCGCCGCGCCCCGCCGCCGCCGCCAGGGGGCGCCCCGCGCGCTCTTAAAGGCGCCGCGACCGGCACGGGGCTGGAGGCGGGGACCTGGGCCGGGACGGGGTGGGGTGGGGTGGGCCGCACCCAGGGAGCGTCCCTGGTTCGAGTCCCGCCGCAGCAGCACCAGCAACAGTAGCGACAGCAACCCCGCTACCGGCCCGGCCAGGGATCACGAGCCCCCCGGCTTAGTGATCGGTTCTCCCCGCATGGGTTTGGCTGTCCTCATGGGGAGAAGCCAGGCAGCATGATGCCCAGGCCTCAGTTTACCCCTCTGGGATATAGATGATGGAGGGGGACTATGGAGTGTGATGCGCAGATCTCCGAGGTGAGCTGTGTTTATAGGGAAAATAATGAGGCCAAAGCCACCATCCCGACCAGGACAGGTAGACTGGGTGGGGTGACCCCAGTGTCTATGGTGGTGTCTGTCTGTCTGTTCTGGGCCCTCTGGGGGACCCCAGGAGGGATTATCTCTACCCTGGGGGAGTCGAGGGCTCACAATCTCTTGTCTTCCCTTCCTTCCTTCTTTCCTTCCTTCCTTCCTACCTTCCATCTTTCCTTCCTTCCTTCCTTCCTTCCTTCCATCTTTCCTTCCTTCCTTCCATCTTTCCTTCCTTCCTTCCTTCCTTCCTTCCTTCCTTCCTTCCTTCCTTCCTTCCTTCCTTCCTTCCTTCCTTCCTTCCTTCCTTCCTTTCTTCCTTCCTTATTTTTGGGTCACATCCGGCAGCGCTCAGGAGTTACTCCTGGCTCTGTGCTCAAGAGATCACTCCTGGCAGGCTCAGGGAACCATATGGGATGTCAGGATTCAAACCGGGGTCTGTCCTGTGTAACCCCTGAGCATCACTGGGTGTGGCCAAAAAAGAAAAAAAGAAAGAAAAGGAAAGAAATCGCTCCTAGCAGGTTCGGGGGACCATATGGGATGACAGTATCCAAACCACCGTCTTTCTGCATGCAAAGCAAATGCCCTACCTCCATGCTATCTCTCCGACCACTGGTTGACTTTTTTTTGTTTTGTTTTGTTTTGTTTTGTTTTTGGGTCGCACCCGGCAGTGCTCAGGGGTTACTCCTGGCTCCATGCTCAGAAATTGCTCCTGGCAGGCACGGGGGACCATATGGGGCACCGGGATTCGAACCGACGACCCTCTGCATGAAAGGCAAACGCCTTACCTCCATGCTATCTCCCAGGCCCCATGGTTGACTATTTTTTAAAACATTTATTTATTCAGACTTTGGGCCAAGCCTGGCGGAGTCACTCAGGGGTTACCCTCGACTCTGCTCAGAAGTCGCTCCTGGCAGGCTGGTGGACCTTATGGGATGCCGGGATTCAAACCACCGTCCTTCTGCACGCAAGGCAAACACCCTATCTCCATGCTATCTTTCTGGCCCACAGCCCCTTTCTTAATCAACTAACTCTGTGACAAAGCAGAGCAATAGCACAATGGGGAGGGGGTTTGCCTTGCATGCAGCAGACCCAGATTCAATTCCTTGGCATCCCATAGGGTCCCAGAGCCTGCTAGTAGTGCTTCCTGAGTGCTTAGCCAGTAGTAAACAGTGAGCACTGCCAGGTATGTCCCCAAAACCAGCTGAACAGAACAGAGTGTCAGTGCACCCTAGCCTCCCTTTGGGCTGTCATTGCTATAGTCATTCGAAAAGGTGGCTGCTTGTTTATTTTTTATTTAATTAAAATTTTTGTTTTGGTTTTTGAACCACACTCGGTGGTGCTCAGTTGTTACTCCAGGTTCTGCTCAGAAATCACACCTGGCAGGGTCAGGGGACCAAATGGGATGCCAGAGATCAAACCCGGGTCAGTCCTACGTCAGCAGCATGCAAGGCAAACGCCCTACCGCTGTGCTAGAGCCATGAATGAGGTAGAGTCTTTTCAGCACACTCTTTTTTTTTTTTTTTTTTTTTTGGTTTTGGTTTTTGGTCACACCTGGCACTGCTCAGGGGTTACTTCTGGCTCTATGCTTATAAATCGCCCCTGGCAGGCACAGGGGACCATATGTGATGCGGAGATTCCAACCACCGTACTTCTGCATGAAAGGCAAACAAACGCCTTACCTCCATGTTATCTCTCCACCCCCGTGTTTTTGTTTTTGTTTGGGTCACATTTGGCAGTGCTCAGGGGCTACTCCTGGCTTTGCGCTCAGAAATCACTCCTGGCAGGCTCAGGGGACCACATAGGATGCCGGGTTTCGAACCACCATCCATCCTGGATCGGCTGCTTGCAAGGCAAATGCCTACCACTGTCAGCACATTCTTTTTTTTTTTTTTTTTTTTTTTTTTTTTTTTTTTTTGGTTTTTGGGTCACACCCAGCAGTGCTCAGGGGTTACTCCTGGCTCCATGCTCAGAAATTGCTCCTGGCAGGCACGGGGGACCATATGGGGCACCGGGATTCGAACCAATGACCTTTTGCATGAAAGGCAAACACCTTACCTTCATGCTATCTCCCGGGCCCCACACTCTTAAGAAAGCATTGAGTGGGGGCTGGAGAGATGGCTTGCTAGCGACCAACCCAAGACTGAGGTTGGTTGGTTCGAATCCCAGCATCCCATATGGTTCCCCGTGCTGGGCGGGAATGATTTCTGAGCTCAGTAACCTCTGAGCACCACCAAAAAAGAAAGCACTGAGTTGGGACCAGGGTATTATGGACAGGGGGCCTTCCCAGAGGAGATGACGCTTGATTGGGTTTTTTTGTTTTGTTTTGTTTTATTTTTTTTTGTTTTTGGGCCACACTCAGTGACGCTCTGGGGTTACTCCTGGCTATGCGCTCAGAGGTCGCTCCTGGCTTGGGGGACCATATGGGAAACCAGGGAATCGAACCTCGGTTCGTCCTAGGTTAGCGAAGGCAAGGCAGGCACCTTACCTCCAGCGCCACCGCCCGGCCCCCCTCCCTTACAACTTTCTAAGTAAGTTTCATTAAGAACTTGCTTTGCGGGGGCCGGGTGGTGGCGCTGGAGGTAAGGTACCTGCGCTAACCTAGGACAGACCGAGGTTCGATCCCTCGGTTCCCCATATGGTCCCCCGTGCCTGCCAGGAGCGACTTCTGAGCCAATAGCCAGGAGTAACCCCTGAGCATCACCGGGTGTGACCCAAAAACCAAAAAAAAAAAAGAACTTGCTTTGGGCCTGAACAATAAATAGCACAGCGGGGAGGGCATTTGCCTTGCATGTGGCCAACCTGGGTGCAATCCCCGGCATCCCAAGGGTTCCTCGAGCCTGCCAGGAGTAATTTCTGAGCAAAGCCAGAAGTAACCCCTGAGCACTGCCAGGTGTGGCCCCAAAACAAACAAACAAAAATAAATAAATAAATAAATAAATAAATAAATAAAAGACATCTGTGGTGGGTTGGAAAGGTGGTTCAGAGGGAGGAAAGAGGGTCCAAATCTGGAGAAAGTTGCAAAGAGGGAGCAGAGGAGAAATACGGAGCTGCACTGCTGGCTCTGAGACCAAAGAAGCCACAGGCAAGGGAATTCCGCAGCATCGAAACCCGAGAAGGCAGAGATGAATTCACCCCCAGAGACTCCAGTGACCGCAGGGCCTGGCCAATTCCTTGATTTCAACCCTCTGAGCCTGTTTGGACATGAGCCACCCCGAAGTGTATGGTAAGAAATATGTTCAGGTCTCAGCCAGCAATTGAGTCATCTGTCAGCAGCACTAGAAAGTATAGAAAGTGGTGTTGCACTGGTGAAGGGGGGTGTTCTTTACATGACTGAAACCTAACCACAATCATGTTTGTAATCAAGGTGTTTAAATAAAGATGTTATTAAAAAAAAAAAGAAAAGAAAGTGGGCCAGAATGATAGCATAGCGGTAGGGCATTTGCCTTGCAAGCAGCACATCCAGGTCGGACCATGGTTCCATCCCCTGACGTCCCATGTGGTCTCCCAAGCCAGGATCAATTTCTGAGCACAGAACCAGAAGTGACTCCTAACCATCACCAGGTGTGGCCCAAAACCAAACCAAAACAAAAATATAGAAAGTGAACTTGGAGGACCAGAGAGATAGCATGGAAGTACGGCGTTTGCATTGCATGCAGAAAGACATTAGTTCAAATCCCGGCATCCCATATGGTCCCCCGAGCCTGCCAAGAGTGATTTCTGAGTGTAGAGCCAAGAGTAATCTCTGAGCGCTGCTGGATGTGACACACACCCCCCCCCAAAAAAAAAAAGAGAGAAAGAAAGTGAACTTGGATATGCCAGAATGATAGTGTAGCAGTAGGGGGTTTGCTGCATGTGACTAACCTGGTTCCATGAGCATGGGAAAGAAGGAAGGAAGGAAGGAAGAAAAGGAGGGAGGGAGGGAGGCAGGCAAAAGGGAGGGAAGGAAGGGAGAAAGGGAAGGAAGGAAGGAAGGAAGGAAGGAAGGAAGGAAGGAAGGAAGGAAGGAAGGAAGGAAGGAGAGTAGAAAGGAGGGAGGAAGGGAAGGAGATGACTGACACAAAATCCAGTTCAGGGCCTCTCCCTGGCTCAACATCATCATCATCATCATCATCATCATCATCATCATCATCAGGGCCGGAGAGATAGCATGGAGGTAAGGCATTTGCCTTTCGTGCAGAAGATCATCAGTTCGAATCCCGGCATCCCATATGGTCACCTGAGCCTGCCAGGAGCGATTTCTGAGCCTGAAGCCAGAAGTAGCCCCTGAGCGCTGCTGGGTGTGACCCAAAAACAAAAACAAAAACAAACAAAAAAAATCATCATCATCAACAGGAAACAAATCCAAAGTTCTGCCAGGAAAGTGGAGGAAAGGCCGGTGGCCTTCAGCCAAGGGACCTGCCAGGCGGCAGAGGGTGTGGGCAGCTCAGGAGGTTACGTGGGCCTCATCGACCCTTCGGGGATTTCTAGACACTCGGCCAAGCTGCCCCACAGGGGGACGCAACAGGATGCAAGGCCCAGAGCCAGCTCGGCCAAGTCTCAGGCACAGCCTGGCAGGCATCGCTGACCTGAGCCAGGGGACACCTCAATGGTCAGGCTCTCTGCCTGGCCTCACCAAGGATCATTAGGATTCTTCTTCCTTTTTGTTTCCCTTTTTGGGCACACAGCTGTGCTCAAGGGATGTTTCCTGGGGGCATAAGGGTCACTCCTGGCTGATGGTATGGCACAGGGTCTCCCACATTCAGTCCTTCCCCTTCTCGCCATCCCCTTTCAGCTACTTTTGAATCCTGCAGCAATAAAACTAGCAAGCACACAAGATTTTAGCAGGATGCATTCTTATCTATCTTGGTTTTATATCAGAAATGTGGATCTGAGGGACCGGAGCAGTGGCACAGCAGTAGGGCCTTTGCCTTGTTCTTGCTAACCTAGCATGAACCATGGTTCGATCCCCCGGCATCCTATATGGTTCCCCAAGCCAGGAGCGATTTCTGAGCGCATAGCCAGGAGTAACCCCTGAGTGTCACCAGGTGTGGTCCCCAAACAAACAAACAAACAAAAGAACAAAACAGGAAATGTGTATCTGAGACCTGTATGTTGACCTATTTTTTTTTTGAGGGGCCACACCCAACAGAGCTCAGGGTACAGGGCTAACTCCTGGTTCTGTGCTCAGGGATTACTCCTGGCACTGATCTCAGGCATCATTCCTGGCAGGGCTCACGGAACCCTATATGGTGTCGGGATTGAACCCAGGTGAGCGGCACGTAAGGTAAACACCATCTCTCAGTCCCTCACATGCTTTTTAAAACTTAGCTTTATTGGGGCCCAGAGCAATAGCACAGTGGGTAGGGCATTTGCCTTGCATGCAGCTGACCTGGGTTCAGTCCCCAGAATCCCATAAGGCCCCCCAAGTCTACCAGGAGTAATTTCTGAGCACAGAGCCAGGAGTAACTCCTGAATGCTGCTGGGTGTGCCCCCCCAAAAAAAAACGAAAAAAAAAAGAGTTTTATTGAGGGGTCACTGCTATAGATTGGTGGCTAATGTACTTCATAGAGCCAGGAGTAATTTCTGTTACAGAAGAAACAAAGCAAGATCACCATAAGGTGTGGCCCAGAAGCCAAAAAATTACTGAGATATAATTGGTGGTAATAAATCTCCATATTTCAAGCTTACAATCTGATGTGTTTTAGCTCAAGTACCTATGAATCCATGACTCGAATTCAGGCAGAGAGTCCATCTTTGTGCCTCCATTCCCATTGGGGTCCTCTTTATTCCTCCATCTACGCTCCCTGCCAATCCAGCCAATGGAAAACTCTCATCTGATTTTTCTTTTAATATTTCTTTTGTTTTGTTTTTTTTTTTTTGGAGGGGGGGTTGGGTCTCACCCAGCAGCACTCAGGGGCTACTTCTGGCTTTACACTCAGAAATTGCTTCTGGCAGGCTCAGGGGACCATATGGGATGCTGGAATTCCAACCACTGTCCTTCTGTATGTGAGGCAAACACCTTACCTCCAGGCTATCTCTCCAGCCCCCATATGATTTTTCTTTTTTTAATTAAGTGAAGAAAGATTATTTTAATTATTTTATTTTATTTAAAGAACATGTATTATATAGTTGACATAGTTGAGTGTAATACATTTATTTCCAATAAGCGAAAGCAAAGTTATTTAAAAAAAATAATAAGAGGTAAGAGCAATAGCAAAGCAGCTATTGCACACAGCCTACCCAAGACGGACCCATCCTAGGTTAGTGCACAAGGCAGATGCCTTACCGATTGCACCACCACTTCGGCCCTGCACCACCACTTCGGCCCTCTGTCTTTGTTTTGAGGATACACCCAGGGGTGGTCAGGAGTTACTCCTGGCTCTGCGCTCAGAAATCTCTACTGGCAGGCTCAGAGGACCACGTGGGATGCTGGGAATCAAACCCAGGTCTGTTCCTGGTTGGCCATGTACAAGGCAAACGCCCTGCCACTGTGCTATCTCTCTGGCCTCCTGGAGTGATTTCTGAACACAAAGCCAGGAGTAACCCCTGAGCGCCACCGGGTGTGGTCCCAAAACAAGAAAAAATAATAGAGGGGCAGGAGTAATAGCATAGCAGTGGCATTTGTTTGCCTTGCATGCAACCAATCTGGGAAGGATTCGTGTTTGATCCCTAGTATCCCATATGGTCTCCCAATCCTGCCAGGAGTGATTTCTGAGGTCAGAGCCAGGAGTAATCCCTGAGTGCTGCTGGATGTGGCCCTACCCCCCTAAAATAAAGAAAAAAAAATACTTACCTTGTTAAGCTACTTGCTTTATAGGCAGCTGACCGGACTCAGCCCCTGGCACTCCATATAGCCCCTGGAGAGATCTCTGAGCACAGAGCCTTGAGCCATGAACACAGTCAGTGTGGCCCCACAACAACAAAACGTTATTGATAAGGCCTTAAAAATAAAAAGAAAGAAACAATAAAAAGAAAGAAGAAAGAAAAAATTAAAAAGTACAGTGATAGGGGCCAGAGTGGTAGTGCAAGGGATAAGGCATCTGCCTTGCCTGCATTAGCCTAGGACAGACTGCAGTTCTATCCCCTGGTATTCCACATGGTCCCCCAAGCCAGGAGCGATTTCTGAGCATATAGCCAGGAGTAACCCCTGAGCATCACCGGTGTGGCCCAAAAAGCAAAAAATAAAAAAAGTACAGCGACAAACAAATTTGTGGGAATTATTGTATCTCTTGATAAGGTCATTAAGACATTGGCATGGGGCCGGAGAGATAGCATGGAGGTTAGGCTTTTGCCTTGCATGCAGAAGGAAGGTAGTTTGAATCCAGCAACCCATATGGTTCCCTGAGCCTGCCAGGAGTGGTTTCTGAGCATAGAGCCAGGAGTAATCCCTGAGCACTGCTGGGTATGACCCAAAAACAAAACAAAACAAAAAACCATTGGCAGTAGATTTAGTCACCTCTTATTGTTAGCTGACCATTCTGTTATTTTATTTGTTTCCAAGCATTAAGTAGCCTCAGCTACACACCAGCATCTAAATTAGTGTGTTCCTATGGGGATGACAGCATCAAGCAAATAAAGGAATTCAAAGCACTATTACTGATACAGAGACTTTTGTGGGGCTTGTACTCAGCTGCCAGGCCTCCCAGAAGTAATAGGATAAGGCGGGGAGAGGGTGCTTGCACTCACTCCAAAAAGTCCTAGTGGTATCAGCCCAAATATAGCCATACCTGGAGTATAGTCAGATTGGTGTCTCTGCAGAGAATTGTTTTTTGTTTTTGTTTTTGTTGTTGTTTTTTGGTTTTTGGGCCACACCTGGCAGTGCTCAGGAGTTACTCCTGGCTGTCTGCTCAGAAATAGCTCCTGGCAAGCACGGGGGACCATATGGGACACCAGGATTCGAACCAACCACCTTTGGTCCTGGATTGGCTGCTTGCAAGGCAAACACCACTGTGCTATCTCTCCGGGCCCAGAGAATTATATAGCAGTGGTGAAGCAGGGTCAGAGGCAAAGAGTGATTCTGGATGATGGTTGTAGCAGGCATGGCTTTGGCAGGGCTGGGCTTGGCCCCACCCTTTCCTCCTGAGATCATTAATTTTCAGCTGTGTGGCTGATATATATATAATATATAAATATATATTGTATAATATATATTATATAATATATGAGTATATATATGTGTATATATATGAGTATATATATATGTATATATATATTTGGTTTTTGGGCCACACCCAGTGGTGCTCAGGGGCTTAGAAATCACTCCTGGCGGGGCCCGGGAGATAGCATGGAGGTAAGGCGTTTGCCTTTCATGCAAAAGGTCATCGGTTCGAATCCCGGTGCCCCATATGGTCCCCTGTGCCTGCCAGGAGCGATTTCTGAGCATGGAGCCAGGAGTAACCCCTGAGCACTGCCGGGTGTGACCCAAATATCAAAAAAAAAAAAAAAAAAGAAATCAATCCTGGCTTGGCAGACACCTTACACCTTGTGCCACCGTCCAGTCCCAGTTTACATCTCTTTTGAGAAAAGAGTGAGTCTATTGTTTTTTTGTTTTTGTTTTTGTTTTGTTTTTTTTTTTTTGTTTTTTTTGGTTTTGGGGTCACACCTGGCAGCGCTCAGGGCTTACTCTTGGCTCTATGCTCAGAAATTAACCCTGGCAGGCTCAGGGGACCATATGAGATGCCGGAATTCGAACCACTGTCCTTCTGCATGCAAGGCAAATGTTTTACCTCCATACTATTTTCCAGCCCTTCCAAGATTGTTTTTATTATACAAAATTTACTTGGACATGAGGGGAGTAGATTGATAGGACAGTGTCTGGGGTACTTTCCTTACAATCAGCAGCCCCAGGTTGATTCTCTGTTATTCTATTTGGGCACCTGAACAATGCCAGAAGAAATTCCTGAGCACAGAGCCAGGAGTAACCCCTGAACATCACCAGGTGTGATGTGACCCAAGTACCTCCCCAAAACTGAAAAAAATAATTCAAAACTTTGGGACAGAGAGAGAGAGTACAGTGGGCAGGGTACTTGCCTTACATTCAACTAATCCCAGTTGGATCCCTGGCACTGCATATAGTCCCCTGAGCATTGACAGGAATGCCCCCCCCCCATCACTCACACCCAACCTCCAGAAAAAGAAAAAGTTGTGTTATTGGGGGCTGGTATGGTAGAGTGCCTTAGGGAAGGCCACTAAAGGAAGGTCATAAGTTTGATCACTGAAATATTCAGAGAGTGAAGGGAAGGTGGGAAATAAAATTATAGCAAGGGGCCAGATAAATAGTACAGTGGGCAGGGCACTTGAGTTTCATGCAGCCAACTGGGTTCAATCTCTAATGTCTTATCGGGTCCCTTGAGCTCTGCTCAAGGAGTGATTGCTGAGTGCAGAGTCAGGAGTAAGTCCTGCACATTGCCAGGTGGGGTCCAATAAATAACTAAACATCGATTAGCTTATTATTGGAACATGTGGATAAAGTTAGGGCACGTTCATGAATCAGATTACTACCAGTGGTCCTCAAACTACGGCCCGCAGGCCACAAACTGTATTTGTTCCCGTTTTGTTTCTTCACTTCAAAATAAGATATATGCAGTGTGCATAGGAATTTGTTCATAGTTTTTGTTTTTACTATAGTCTGGCCTCCAACAATCTGAGGGACAGTGAACTGGCCCCCTGTTTAAAAAGTTTGAGGACCACTGCTATAGACCAAGGGTGCCAGATCCCATGAGTACAATGCATAGCTGTACTTGTAAATAAAATTTAAGAAAGAAAAAGAGACAGTTCAGTAAATTGGGAGCTTGCATTGCACACAGCTAGATTCCGGTTTCTTTTTGTTTCTGTTTTTGGTTTTTGAGCCACACTGGTGATGCTCAGGGGTTACTCCTGGCTACATGCTCAGAAATGGCCTGGGGGACGCCAGGGGATCAACTGTGTCCGTTCTAGGCTAGTGCTGGCAAGGCAAACACCTTACCGCTTGCACCACCACTCCCTCCCCCTTATTTTTTATTCCAGTTTTTGTTTGATTTTGGGGCCACATTTGGTGGCACTCGTGGGTTTCTCCTGGCTCTGCACTCAGAAATTACTCCTGTCAGCATCAGGGAACCATATGGGATCCTAGGGATCAAACCCAGTTTGGTTGTATGCAAGACAAACGCCCTACCTGCTGTGCTATCACTCTGGACACTGTCCTTTCTTTTTTGGGTTTTTTTGCCATATCCAGAGGTGCTCAGGAATAATTCTAGCTCTGCACTGAGACAGATCATGGCTGGCTCAGGGCACCATATGGGGTCTTAGGGATCAGACCCAAGTCTGATGGGCATGCAAGGTAAGCACTCCATCTTCTGTTACTGTCACTCCAGCCCTTCATTTGAATTTTATATAAGAATTCTGAGGGCCAAAAACAAACAAACAGAAAAAAAAGGGGCTGGAGTGATGGTTCGAGCCGTAAGGAGTCTGCCTTGCATACGCTAGCCTCGGACAGACCGAGGTTAAATCCCTCGGCGTCCCATATAGTCCCCCAAGCCAGGAGTGATTTCTGAACACATAGTCAGGAGTAACCCCTGAGCATCACTGGTATGGCCCAAAAACAAACAAACAAACAAACAAACAAAAGAATTATGAGAGGTCTGGAGTAATAGCATAGCAGTAGGGTGTTTGCCTTGCATTTAGAAGACCTTGGACAGGGGCCGGGCGGTGGCGCTGAAGGTAAGGTGCCTGCCTTATCGCGCTAGCCTTGGACGGACCGCGGTTCGATCCCCCGTGCCCCATATGGTCCCCCAGGCCAG
>PVKC010043408.1:0-11769 GCA_004027635.1 Crocidura indochinensis | reverse complement strand
AACCACCCCCCGCCTGTACTCTGGACAGGCTCTCCATTTCCCTCATAGGTTCTCATTTTTAGGACAGTTCAAAATGCAGTTATTACTCTAACTAAACTCATCACTTTTTGTGGTGAGCTTCCTGGGGTGAGCTGGAACTTCCAGCTCCTTTCTCTTTTGTGTCTGCAAATTATTATTATTGCAGGAATGTCTTTCATTCCCCTTAAAACCCATAGATTTTGTGTAATTTTCTTTGTATAAGTCCTTCACATCTTTTGTTAAGTTGTCTTCAAAATATTTGAGTTTGTGTAGCATTAATGTAAATGGGGTTTTTGATATCTATTTTTCACTATCATTATTGGTATATAAGAATGATATTGATTTTTGTTTGTTAATTTTGTAGCCTGCTAACTTTGCTATATGAGCCTATTGTTTCTAGAAGTTTTTTGGTAGAGTCTTTAGGCTTTTCTAAATATAGTATCATGTTATCTGCAAACAGTGAGAGCTTAACTTCTCTCTTTCTTATCTGGATGCTCTTGATATCTTTTTTCTTGCCTAATCGCTATTGCAAGAACTTCCAGCACTATGTTGAATAGTAGTGGTGAGAGAGGGCAGCCTTGTCTTGTACTGGATTTTAGAGAAAAGGCTTTTAGTTGATCTCCATTGACAATAATATTTGCTATTGGCTTGTGGTAGATTGCCTCTACTATATTGAGAAAAGTTTCTTTTATTCCCATCTTGATAAGAATTTTTTTTTTATCAAGAATGAGTATTGGGCCTTATCAAATGCTTTCTCTGCATCTATTGATATGATCATATGGTTTTTGTTTTTCTTCTTGTTGATATAGTGTATTATGTTGGTTGATTTACATATGTTAAACCACCCTTGCATTCCTGGGATAAAACCTACTTGGTCGTGGTGAATGACCTTCTTGATGAGGTATTGGATTCTGTTTGCCAGAATTTTGTTGAGGATCTTTGCATCTGTGTTCATCAGGGATATTGGTCTGTAGCTTTCTTTTATTGCAGCATCTTTGTCTGGTTTTGGTATGAAGGTGATGTTAGCTTCATAGAAACTGATTGGGAGTGCTCTTGATTATACAAACTACCTTCAAAACCACAAGGCACTTAAATTAGATATGAACTACAAAGAAACACACAGAAGAAAAACTTTAACACCTGGAAACTAAATAGCTCAATACTGAACAACCAGTGGGTCAGAGATAATAAAAAAGAAATAAAAACATTCCTGGAAACAATGACAATGAAGACATAAATTGTCAGGATTAATGGGACACAACAAAAGCAGTGCTAAGAGGAAAATTTATAGTCTTGCAAGCACACATCAGAAAGGAAGAAGGGGCCTATATAAAAAGCTTAATGACACAGCTTTCAGAACTAGAAAATGACCAACTAAAGGAACCAAAAATTAGGTACACAGAAGGAAATAATAAAGCTTAGAGCAGAAATCAATGAAATGGAAATCCAAAAAACAATCAAAAGATTGATGAAAGCAAAAGTTTGTTCTTTGAAAAAATAAACAAGATCAATAAACCACTAGTAAAACTCACACACAAAAAAAACAAAGAGAAATCTAATACACCGGATTAGGAATGAAAAGGGAGAGATCATCACAGATAATGCAGAGATTCAAAGGGTAATCAGAGACTACTTTGAGAAACTCTATGCCATGAAACATGAAAACCTGGAGGAAATGGATTAATTATTGCATTCTTATAATCTTCCACTGTCAAACCAGGATGATCTTGCATATATAAACAGACCCATCACTACTGAGGAAATTTAAAAGGTCATCAAGAGTCTTCCCAAACACAAAGCCCAGGCCAAGAGGAGTCATTAACTACTTCTTTCAAACCTTTCAAGAGGAACTTCTACCAATCCTCTGCAGGCTTTTTCATGAAATTGAAGAATCAGGAACACTTCTTGATATTTTTTAACATTTTAATCATTTCATCATAAATTGTAAATATATGTAGCACTGAAAAGTGAAAGAGGAATATGAAAGATGTCCCCAAAAGAAACATATACAGGAGACAGAATGTGGTTCTGTAAATAAATCTTCCAAATGAAATTTCAATAATGCTCCCAAAATTCAATGCAATATGTTATATCTTGAGATTATAACATATAAAAGACAAATACAATATTAAAATAAATATGCATACTAACAAGGAACACATTACCAACCAGGAAATATCATCAAATTAAATACTTTATTCTTGCTTTGTGATTAAAAGTAAAATACATATCGGAAATTATAGAAAAGTTTACTTGGAGTAGTAGTGTTGAAAATAAAACTTAAATATATATATACCTAAATAAGGAGTAAAACAACAGATAATAAAACAATAATAGCATTGTATTTGTCATAGAATGCAATGTTATAGAAACCAATAGATGGGTGCTTACATTACAAGTATATTCTAAGTATATTCTACTTATTTAATCATTGAGCAAAGAATGGCAATAGAAGAGATTTAAGGACATCAGTAACAATCATTTTATACTATCTCCATTAAAACATCATCCTGAACACTTTTGAAACATAGAGATTAATAAGTTAGAACCATTAATTATAGCATGAGATATTATAATTTATATGATGATGGTGGCAGGAAGATTGATAGAAGCTGATGTATTTGATATAATTATTTAGAAATAACTGTGTTTCTTGATTAAAGAAGGTTAGAGTATTGGATGACTGGCATTATTGATAACCAGATTGGAAGTAACAGTGGCTTACTTAATATTGTACTCAATATGGCTTGATTTCCTTTTACATAGCTTTAAATTACCATTAAAATATAGGTTTGGTATTTATTAGATTAACCAAAATTCTGAATCAGATTTTTCAACTCTTATCACTAATTCTATCAAATTGTTGATTTAACTATTGATTTTTTTCTAACAGACTGTTGATTTTTTCTCTTGTAGAATGGTATATTTTTACATGCAAGAGATTCAGTTAGAGTGATCTCTTTAAACTAGAAGGCACAAGTTAATTCTTCTACCACTTGAATTAGGTGTATATCTGAAGAGAATGTATCTTATCATTTCTTATTTACTATGATAGGGATGGAAAGTGATTATCCAGGAAGGAAAGAGCAGACAAGACCAATGAATGGTCACTTTAAATCTTATTTGCCAATGTGAAATTGCCAAAAGAAGATTACATTGGAGAAAAGAAAACTTGATTTCTGGAAATAATAACTTTTAGATACCTGTAAACATCTAATTAACAGTGTCCACTATACAGATATTCAGTTGTTTAGTTCAAAGTTAAGATCTAAATCATAGATAATGATTTAAATTGAATATAGGTGAATGACAACTGAATTTATAACAATTATGGGGTAAGAAAGATCAAAACAAAAATAATTATGTTCAGATGTAGCATAAATACCTACCATATCAAAGAAACTGAGGCATAGACAATAGAATATAATTAAGTTCAAAATTCAAGGGAACAACCCATTTCAAAATGTAAAGTATGACACAAGTGAATAATGCTGAAAATTTCAAAGAACAATGTATGAAAAACATCTAAAGGAAGTAGTAGGATGAATTGAATGATAAGCAATAATGAGCAACATTTTTTCTGGAGAAGAAATAGTGAAAACATTATGTTAGAAAGTTGAGAACCTGAGAACAATCAACACAGTAGCAGATAGAAGACAAATCGAAAAATAAATTTAATTGACTGATTAGAAATCAAGAGATTCGATTAAAATTTTTTGTACTCTGTATAGATATTTATATATATTTTAAGACACACATTTTTATTGCTTTTAGGCATTGCATATTTTGTTTTTTGTTTTAAAACTATACATTAAGAATATCAATGAGAAGTAGTATAACCAAAGAAAAAGAGAATGCAGAAAAGACTTATAAAAGAGAAATAAAACTTTGTATAATGGTTTGTTATGTTATGACATATGATTGAACATTTTAAGAATGAAAGTCTTCACAGAGTTAGTCTTCAGAAAGTTGGCTTTCTAAATAAAGAATACATTTAATCTAAGAAATTATACCAGTAATTAGACAAAATAGATGAATGGCAAGTTGAGATTTAGGATGGAGTGTTGTGGAAAGTATACAATGAAAGATTTGTTAGTAAATTATATAGTTGTACAATTTAATTATTTCAAACATAATCTTTATACCTATACTAGAAACCAAGCCAAAGATCTATAGCAGTGTGTGTCTGATAACACATCCAAACATATTTCCATCCCTTCCCACTTAACAACATGAATACATGATTACATACTTATAGTTAAGAATACACAGTTCATCCACTCCTACCAAATACATGTAATCTATGACATAATGTAGTAGTATTTTAGCAATATAACACAAACTGAAATAAGACACGTATTATAGTATACAAATCCATGAAATGCAACTAGCTAAGGACATATAGGTGGTCTTCTGAAAATGATGATGAAAAAGACAGTGGAGAATTTCCTAAGTAAGCCAGACTCTTTTGTGTCTTTGGAAGAATAAAAATAATAACATTCATGAATACAGAGAGAATATTATATTTTTATAAAAATTATAGGGAAGACATTTGAAGTATTAACTATTAAAAGTTTCTTTTCTGTAACTATTTCACAATCTCACAATTCTTCTCCATGTTCTATTTCCTCCAATACACACCCATAAGTAAGCATTAAGCAATAGAAACTATAACAGTCATAGCGATTGCATATCCCTTAAATCACCATCTTTCACAGTGGTACTCATCCAAGTTATTGGTTTCTGATAGCTACCACACTTACAACTTGAGTTTCTTACTTTAGTCTCTTTCCAGTTGGATTTGGAAACCTAAATGTAGAAGAAAAATTTGCAAATTTTCTATAAGACTAAAACTCTTTAATAGAAGTGTGTGCATGAGCCTCAGCCTGTACATTAGTCTTCAGAAATGACAAAACAGTACATAGAATATATTCAGATAATAGAGTTATTTAACCTTAGTTATCATGCCCCATTCTTATGTATCCCCATCCTTTTCTTCAGATAATACCTATAGAACTAGGAATATTTCTCTTCTGAAATCTTTGTGTGATGGAAAAATCCATATTACCATTTCTAATATAGATATAAGCTAAAGTGAAAGGTATGAGGAGAGATGAGAAAGCTTTAAAAGAAATCTGATTGTATAATCACAAAAGATCAAACTTATTAAAAAAAACTTGCACTAAAATTTTATATGAAAAAAGCAATATAAAACAAAGATACAATGGGAAAAAGAGTGGGTGAAGTGGGCCAGAATGATAGTACAACAGGTAAATTGCTTGCCTTGCATATGGCCAATTTGGGTTTAATCTATGTCCCTGAGACTACCAGAAGTCCTCCCAGCACATCACTGGGTTGCCCTCTTTTCTTCCCCCAAAAGGTGGAGGTTCTTGCAATTTGACCATTTTCAAGCGTGAGAGTTCAAAGGACAATATTGGGAACTGGAGAGATAGTTCAGCAAGTATGATGAGTGCCTGCATACAATCAACTCAGGTTATATCTCTGGCATCTCATACTGTCCCCAAGCCCCCACCAATACTGATCCCTGAATGCAGAGTCAGGGGTGCCCTTTGAACACCTCAGATATGCTCCCGAAACAAAAACAAAAAGTAAAAATAAAAAGCAGTATTGGCTTGACTACTTCTCAACCTTAGATACAGAACTCAAAGCTGAAGTCAGAGTAGGGAAGTTGGAAGAAAATATGACACGAAACATGCATAAATGAAACATCTGTCAGTCTCTTAACAGAATTCATGTTGGCCTTGTCTCATTCCCAAAGTGCATACTTCACTGCCGTAAAAACCTGCAAAAAAACTGGCACCTTTCTAATGGAGCAATACTGGTAGCCTACAAGAAGACAGAGAAACTGAGCTCTTTTGGGAAATATTCTTGTTCTTTCTCTCACCTTCAAATGAACCAATAAAGCTATATACAAAAACAATATTGGAGTTACAATGGAACCTCATCTACCGCTCATTTCCCATTAAGAATAGACATTGTCGTCCCTTCACTTTGCTTTGTTGTGCAAGTTATCTTTCACAGTCCTTACAGAGAAGTAAACCCTGAAAAACACTGGTAGCTTAAATTGAATCATTGCACAAACTGTTTACAGATTTAGCAAACTAATTTCATATTTTCATAATTGTTGTTTGTGTATTTTTGTTTGGGGACTACCTGTGGCTGTGCTCAGGCCTTACTAGTGAACTTGCTAAAGGGTTGATACACATGTGGTGCCAGGAATTGAAATGAGGCAGGCCACATGCAAAGCAAGTGCCTTAACCTCTGCACTATCTCTGCTGCCCCATGGCTTACTTTTTGTTGAATAACAAGATTAGTTCTTTCTAGCTAGAATGCATCATTGTTTCAAGGGATGCCTGCAGGCTTTGAGTACCCTTGCCTAAGCCGCCCTCTGTGAGTCAAGTCCTAATGAAGTGTGGCTAACGTAGGAAAACAAGGAGTTTTGAAGGATCTGATCTGTAGGGGAAATTTTCAATGACTAGCTTCATGTTTTCCCCAACAGGAATTTTTTTCTTGAAACCTTTGACCATTTTTACTATGCTTAGAAATAGACTAGTAATTATTTACTAAACTAGACTGTTTTATATGTTACTTAATTTTGTTTATTCTACTTTACCTTCTTTATTTTTTTAACACATCTCAACTTTGTTTTCATCTTGTAAACATGAGTTATATTTGAATTTTCCAAATTTAGTTTTTGTGTGTGTGTGTGTGTGTGTGTGTGTGTGTGTTTGTGTTTGATGGTGCTCAGAGGTTACTAATGATTCTGTGCTTAGAGATCACTCCAGGCAGTGCTCAAAGAACCAAATGCATTATTAGGGATATAGTTGGGATTGGCTATAAGCAAGGCAAGTGCCTTAACTCTAGGACTATGTTCCTGATCCTTTGCAATAAAATTTCTATTATCAGCTTATTTTTTTCCTTTATTTAAAGATCTTGATTACATATATGGTTGTGATTAGGTTTCAGTCATGTAAGGAACACCCCCTTCACCAGTGCAACATTCCCACCACCAACGTCCCAAATCTCCCTCCCTCCCAACCCATCCCACCTGTATTCCAGAAAGGCGTTCCAGCTCTCTCATTCATTCACATGATTAGGGTAGTTCTCTGTATAGTTATTTCTATAACTGCACTCACCACTCTTTGTGGTGTGCTTCATGAAGTGAGCTGGAAGTTCCAGTCCTCATCCCATTGTCTCTGAGGATTGGTGCAAAAATAACTTATGATAACAGTTTTTAAGCATACTGAAGTGGCTAGGGAGACAATTATTTAACAAGTTTATAATTATTAACTAATGGACAATGGGAGTCAGTAGGAAAGTTAGTCTTATTTATTATTCTTTTTTGGAGGGCGGGTCACACCCAGCGGTGTTCTGGGGTTACTCCTAGCTCTTTGCTCAGAAATCACTCCTTGCAGGCATGGGGGACCATATGGGATGAAGGGATTCGAACCACAGTCAGTCCTGGATCAGCTCTTGCAAGGCAAACGTCCTACCACTGTGCTCTCTCTGGCCCCGTATTTATTATTCTTGTGGTGCCTAATGTTATTCTATACACAATTTACTTTTTCTCTAAGTATGTTCTTTCTTTAGCTTTATACTAATATAAAAAAAAGCTTATCCAATAACTTAGTAAAATAGTTTGGATTATTCTGTCATATGATTATTTCAACTAAAAGAAAATAAAACAGAAAATGTAAAGCTATTTAGAGGGAGATATACATAATGATGTTAAAAATAAATTTCAATTTATTTTCCAACTAAATTCAAATTTTTCTCTTGAAAAATGTTGTCAACAATAATTCTTTTCAAATGAAATCCTTAGAGTTCCAGTACATTTTCATGTCAGTTTACCACTGGTAGTAGTATTCAGTCCTTGTGATAACTAAAGATATGCTGGATACTAGAGCATCAGTTGGGCCTCTAGTTACTCTGGCATTACTTATACCATCTCTTGAGGAAACCACTATGATTTTCTTCACCTGATAGATTATAAAACTAAGTCAAAAGATGATAAGTATTATAGTTCATTATATATGCCCAGTATCATGCAATAGTGGAATATGAGTTCAAAAAGTAAGAAGTTAACAAATAACCTATTCAATATGAAAATATTAAATATTAAAATATCCTCATATTTCAAAGAATATAAAATTTAGCAGTGCAAAGCAATTAAGATGAAGCAGATCTTTTTTTTAAAATAATATTTACAGTATAAAGTTACTGAAGAATTTCACTAAAACATAAAAGAAGGAGCAGGGCACTAATTGAGCAGATGGACAGAAACCTAGCTTCTGGGTTGAAGTTTGAGAACCACATATTCCCCCAAGCTTGTCTGGTATGGCCCAGGAATCTCCTACACCACAGGGTCCAAGAACCAACTTATCCTAAGGTACTTGAATGTTGAATTTATAGCCTGGCTAGCTGAGAATTGCTGGTGGGGACACTCTTAGTCTCTGGAGCTCTGCTTGGGAGTTACTATACATTTTAGAAAAGAGGCATCATTATTAAATGAGCATGAAAGTAAGTTATCAAGTATCAAAGATAAGAAGTCTAGTATTTAACCTGCATTTGACCCTTTTCCCTTCTACTTGCAATGTTTTTACCTGTCTCTAAACCTTTCCCAATTTTATTCACTTGTTAAGTACCAGTATCATAATGTGGATGTAGGCCTAACAGCAAATCCATTGATTTTCTTAATAAAGTTAAAAAAATGAACAGATCTCCACTTATAAAGATTAAGATAAATTAAAGGCAAAAGAAATAGATTTGTGTATTGATAGTGCCATTATTAGTTGATCAAGCATTTTTCCTTCTTCGTGGCAGAAGAAATCAACTTGTCCAGGGGTATTATATGTCCAATACTATTTTATAGGTCATTTCCCTCAGTTGTCTTGGTAGACAAGAACGGTCATATGCAAGCTATAGCAGGATCTACAGGTGTTTTGTGTATGCTTTTTATGTCTACTGTTTTCACTGCAAAGAGAATATGATATTTCTGTAAGGTACTGTCACTTTTCCCTTCGCTTGTGTGAGGCAGGCATTCGATCTGAAATGACAGCAGCCTTATTTTGATCGTGAGGCAAGGAAAAAAATGTTAGCATTTACAAAATCAAAACCTAGATTTAGTATTGCTCATCAAACTGATGAATATCCAAATCAGTCACTATGATATTTCAGGATTGTTTAAAGGGATTAATATGACTTCTATTTAAAATTTATTTTGTTCATATTTAATGACAGTAATAATGGAGACATTCTCAGTCTTTACTTTTAAGTATTTTTTAGACTGAGATGAGGAAATCTATGAGTCTTTATGGAGAGGAGTCTTGGGAAACTAGAAATGAAAATTTCTACCCTATTTTCAGTACAGTAACTCTAGTAACAGTTTTATGTTATATTTCTTGTGTATTAATTTGTCTAAATGTAAGTTTCCTGATTAGAAATTGAAAGCATTTATAAGGTAATTTCTAGTTTCTTTTCTAGCATTAAAATCCAATTTTTTTTTGTCTTTGGGTTTTGGGCCATACCCGGTGATGCTCATGCGTTACTCCTGGCTACAAGCTCCAAAATCGTTCCTGACTTGAAATTTCTCCTGACTTGGGGGACCATATGGGAAGCTGGGAATCGAACCACTATCTGTCCTGTATCGGCTGCTTGCAAGACAAATGCCCTATCGCTGTGCTATAGCTCCAGCTTCTAAAATCCCAGTTTCTAAATTCTTTCCTAGAAGCTATCCTAATAATTGAAAATAATCATTACTTTTAACAATATATTTCATATTATCTCTATTATTTTTTTTACAATTCTGAAATTGTAGCATTTACATTCACTTTTTTTTTGGTTTTGGGTCACATCTAGCAGTGCTCAGGGGTTACTCCTGGCTCTGTACTAAGGGATCGCAGTGGTGCTTGAGAAACCAAATGGAATGCAAAAAATTGAACCTGGGTTGGCCACATACCAGGCAAATGCCCTACCTGCTGTACTATCACTTGGGCTATACATTGCCTTTTTGTTTGGTTGCTTCTTTGGGACTATACCTGGCAATATTCTGGAGTTAGTACTGGCTTTGCACTCAGAAATTACTCCTGAAGATGCTCGGCGTATCATACTAGTGATAAAACTCCAATTAGCCATTTGCAGAACAAAAGCCTACCTTCAGTAATATCATCCTAGCTTCTACACTACACTTACCTATTTTTATATATTTACTAATATTTTTGCAGTAGAGTAAATCAAAAAAGAAGAACGCATAACTAGTCAGACTTCAGAATTTGAAGGAGATCTAGGCATGAAGAACAAATCTGTATATTCACATATAGAAGGTTTATTTTCTTTTTTTTTAATATTTTATTTTAACACCTTGATTACATACATAATTGTGTTTGGGTTTCTGTCATGTAAAGAGCACCACCCATCACCAATGCAACGTTCCCATCACCATTGTCCCAAGTCTCCCTCCTCCCCACCCACCCCCCGCCTGTACTCTGGACAGGCTCTCCATTTACCTCATACATTCTCATTATTAGGAGAGCTCAAAATGTAGTTATTTCTCTAACTGAACTCATCATTGTGGTGAGCTTGCTGAGGTGAGCTGGAACTTGCAGCTCTTTTCTTTTTTATGTCTAAAAATTATTGTTGCAAGGATGTCTTTCATTTTTCTTAAAACCCATAGATGAGTGATACCATTCTGCGTTTTTCTCTCTCTCTCTGACTTATTTCATTAAGCATGATAGATTCCATGTACATCCATGTGTAGGAAAATTTAATGACTTCATCTTTTCTGACAGCTGCATTATATTCCATTGTGTATATGTACCACGGTTTCCTTAGTCATTCGTCTGTTGAAGGGGATCTAGGTTGTTTCCAGAGACTTGCTATGGTAAATAGTGCTGCAATGAATATAGGTGTAAGGAAGGGATTTTTGTACTGTATTTTTGTGTTCCTAGGGTATATTCCTAGGAGTGGTATAGCTGGATCATATGGGAGCTCGATTTCCAGTTTCTTGAAGAATCTCCATATCGCTTTCCAAAGGTTGAAATACACGGCATTCCCACCAGCAGTGGTTAAGAGTTCCTTTCTCTTCACATCCCCGCCAACTTTGTTTATTCTGGTTCTTTGTGATGTGTGCCATTCTCTGTGGTGTGAGGTGGTACCTCATAGTTGTTTTGATTTGCATCTCCCTGATGATTAGTGATGTGGAGCATTTTTTCATGTGCCTATTAGCCATTTGCATTTCTTCTTTTTCAAAGTGTCTGTCCATTTCTTATCCCCATTTTTGATGGGATTAGATGTTTTTTTCTTGTAAAGTTCTGTCAGTGCCTTGTATATTTTGGAAATTAGCCCCTTATCTGATGGGTACTGGGTGAATAGTTTCTCCCACTCAGTGGGAGGCTCTTGTATCCTGGGCGCTTATTTCCTTTGAGGTGCAGAAGCTTCTCAGCTTAATATATTCCCATCTGTTAATCTCTGTTTTCACCTGCTTGGAGAGTGCATTTTCCTCCTTGAATATGCTTGTAGTCTCTATGTCCTGCAGTGTTTTGCCTACGTGTTGTTCTATGTATTTTATGGTTTCAGGTCTGATATCAAGGTCTTTCATCCATTTGGATTTCATCTTTGTACATGATGTTAGCTGGGGGTCTAAGTTCAATTTTTTGCAAGTGGCTAGCCAGTTGTGCCAACACCACTTGTTGAAGAGGCTTTCTTTGCTCCATTTAGGATTTCTTGCTCCTT
>PVKC010043407.1:0-11758 GCA_004027635.1 Crocidura indochinensis | reverse complement strand
GTCCCCCAAGCCAGGAGCGACTTCTGAGTGCATAGCCAGGAGTAACCCCAGAGTGTCACCGGGTGTGGCCCAAAAACCAATAAATAAATAAATAAATAAATAAATAAATAAATAAATAAATAAAAATAAAGCACTAAAGGGAAAAGAAAGAAATGAGAACATCGGCACCTGGCACAAAATTCAACTAACTAATAACTAACTAACTAACTAACTAACTATATATATATATATATATATATATATAACTACATAATTCAAATAACTTCATATATTCATTGAGAATGCCCTTTGCTCTAACCTTAGAGAAGGCCAAAAGAGCCACAGTCACTGGTTTCATATAACTTACATGCTTGATGTTGTTGAAAAGCAGTTTAAAGATAAAAAAAAAAAAACAAAGTAGTAAGACCATGAGAGACCTAAGATACGGTGTTTAGGTGAAGTTTATAAAATAATGTGGTCAGATGATATTATCAATAAAGGTTGATTGCTTATAGAAACCTGAGAAAATACTTTCCCAGTGAGATCTTCATATTGGCACAAATCAGACTATGTTCTGGTCAACCTTATCCTTGCTACTTTTAAACATAATAAAGTGAAATTTTAGAGATCCTACAAAACAGGGGCAAGAGGACTTTTAAGCTTTGTCTCTTCATGCAAAACAATCTTCTACATTATTCAGCTAGCTTTTGATTTATTTTGTCAACTGTTAAGTTGTCAAATTTCTTTTTCATCCTGAAATTCAGAAAGACAAACTGAAGTTCTCACATAGAGCAGTCACAGTCATCTCTAGTATTTAAAATCAAAACCACCCAAAGGTTTAACCAGGTGGAGTTTATGAGAGTATATAAGGTAGAATATACGGGCGTATAAACTATGGATAACGTAAGACTCTTCACTTTACTAAAGATGCTGGAGTTCAAGGTCCTTTATGTTTAACAAGTAGATTTGTTAAACAACTGAGTAATCTAGCAGTTAAAGAAAATATACTGGACAGGAGAGTGTTACAGGGGTTAATATGTTTGCTTTCATGCAACCAAATCAGGATAAATCTTTGGCACCACACACAATACTCAGAAAATCACTAGGAGGAATTTGTGAGCACAGAGCCAGGAATAAGTACTGAGCACTGCTAGGCATGACCCAACCTCCACTCCAAAAGAAAACATACAGCAAATAGTTAAAGTAAAGTGTTAGTTAACATAATTTCTCATCTAGAAAAGACTTTGCACAGGAATTCTACAAATCTCTGTTATTTTCCTTTGTTGCACTAGGAATAATGCCTCTGATAAAAAAGAACATTCAGATCTTAGTACCACTTTATCAGTCAAAATTTGCTAATTATATGACCTTTCCCAAGAGAAAAGGAAAGATCATGAACTTCAAAGCATTTTCAAGTTCCCAATGGTAAATCATAGGAAAGTGTTTAGAACTCAAGTGTCACTGGCATGATTTAGGAATACAAAGACTTCTGGAAGCCTGCAATAAGCAAGCATGAAGAGGCCAAAAGTACATATAATGTCATTGTAGTTTCATGAGTGTATTAAAAATACATGACTAAAAGAATTTTAACATTACTAAATGAATTTTAACATTTATTAGAATTGATTTCTACCTTTTAATTTTGTGTCATTCAACTATTATTGAATATTTTAAATTTCACGAACAGGATAAAGTTATATTGAGACAAAATAGTTGTTTCATCCTTGACAAGGCCATGAAGAAAGGTTGATGCTGAGAGGACATTATTTTAAAAAAAATAAGTGATATGGAAATAAACAGACACCCATATTAAAAATACTTCCCAAACTTAGCTACAGATCTATCACAAAATAATGGACTCAAGATGACCACAGACTTAAGCACAAAATGCTAAATTATGAAACTTCTAGAAGGAAAAATGAGAAAATCAATAACTTTAAACATGGTAAAAAAGTTTTAAATACAATACTAAAGGTATGCATGCTAAAAGGAAATATTGACAAATTGAACTTTATGACTAAAAATTTTTTAGAAAATTTCAGTGTAAAATTGTGACACCCAACAAAACACTAAAATAATTTGAAAAATGAGCAAAAGATATGAGGGTATCTACCAAAAGAAATACAACCATATAAAAGATTTTCATGATTTGTCACTGGGGACTGGAAAATTAAAGAAATAAAATACTAATTAATACCTATGAAATGGCTAAAAACTGCCAATATTACTTGTTATAAAGGATGCAGAGCAAAGGAACTGTCATTGCTCATGGGAACACAAAATAACCCAGTCATTTTGGAACATAATTTGGCAATTTCTTAAGAAGCTAAATATATTTATCTCATATGACTCAGTAATTATACTCCTGGGTATATGCAACTAGTTTGAATACAGTGTTCATACAGAACACTATAGCTGAATACTCACACTTCTATTTATAATCATCAAGAACTTGAAGACACCAAGATGTACTTCAATAATTCTTTCTACAAACTGAGAAGAATGGCACATTGTCTTTGTAGTTTTCTTCACTCCAAACCCAGAACTCTACTCTAATAAGGAGAAGAAATATGGACCTGTCCTAAATGAGGAGCTAGCTCCTCAAAGGGATTCAAAGTAAGTAAGTTAGAAAAGTTGTCACAACAAAGATGACCCTAAAGATGTGACAGGTACATGCAATATATTTCATAAATGAAATTTGGAATAACAGCAACAAAACACCTTGGGTCAATGCTAAAGAGTCTTGAATATCATGTATATAGTCTTAGTTTATCCTTTTCTTTGTTTCTTCATGTTTTTTCTTCTTAAGAAGGCAATATGAATACTGCTAGATGCAGCAAGCCTTTGGGTATGTCCTGAATTGTGGAAGTTTAGCAACTTTGTGTTCTACAAACTTGAGAGCTTGTTTGTGTCTAATAGGGAGCACTGCTACAGCGTACCCTGAATTAATATAAAGTAAATGATCCTCTGATGGGGAGAATGTTCTCTTCCACACAACACTCAGTTTCTGAAGAGACTTAAACAAATTGGAGGGAAGAAGGGGACACACTCCACCTAGTCAACCAGATCAGCTACACCAATGCTAAGATTAATGAATTGACAAGTGATACCCTAGGTTTTGTCCTAATTGTTGGTTCATAAATTATGACAGTATACTATTCTAATGTATGTAAACCATATGAAGTACATGGAACTCAGCACTTTTTAAATTGTCTTAGTCAGTCTAAGACTACTTTAAAATAGGAAATCTTTTAATAAATTGATTTGAAACGTTAGCATTAAGATCCTGCTCCCTGTCACTATGGAAGGCGCAAAAACTGTTAAATATGAAATATTGTGTTCAAGTACAAACTAAGCTTCTTTACTTAGGAGACTCAGAAGGAATCAGAAAAGCTGGGACGACAAACATAAAAGATAACCATTTCTCTCCCAGATAACAAGTTCTCCATGGTAACACGCCTAGATTAAATTGTGATCTTGGAACAGTAAGTAGCTGTAGTTCAAGGTCATCTGAGGATGCTGGTTCCTTCTAACTTGTTGCTCCATAACTCCAAAGGAGAAATTTGTAGTGTAGGGTCAAATTTGATTCTCCATGATAGAGTACAAGGAAAAGGAAAGAGGAAGTGGCCTACTTCCTTTTACAAGATATTCATATTCACATGTTGACATAACTAAGGTCTCTTCAGAGTCTAACATAACTAGACTAGAGCTAGTTCTGCAGGGTCATATGAAATTTCTAACCCCGAGTCTCAGTTAATTCTGGGGGATTTGGGGGCTGGAAGTTGGCACAAGCAGTAGGGTGTCTGCCTTGCACACACTAACCTAGAACCGACCAGGGTTTGAGCCCCTGGAATCCCATATGGTCTCCCAAGCCAGGAGTGATTTTTTAGCACATAGCCAGGAGTAACCCCTGAATATCACTGTGTGTGGCCCAAAAATAAAAAAAGAAAAAGAAAATAAAAATCTGAGGGATTTCTGTTATTAGAGGAGGAATTGAGGGGAGACACCAAAGACAGAAATAAGTATACATTACAGATGTTTCTTTGGTTATTTTCTCAGGTACCATGTGCACCATGGACATTCTAACATACAAAATTCAAGTCCATTTAGTTATTTATATAACTTGAAAATCAAGAATTCAGGTTGATTCTTGGTACCCTCTGTCAGGTCCTGATCAAAATATCTAGTGCAGGAAGTTATATGGAAATGTGAGTAATTTATCCTATGAGATATCCAATGAGCAATTATGGAATAGGGATCAGATAACTTTAGTGAAAACACTCATTCAGGAAAGGGGAGGGTGAATCATAGAGTGGCAGTTTAACATTTCTGAGCAGCAATTGTAAAAAGTCCCTTTGGTGTCATGTTTCTTGGTTTTACCTCTTCCTGTTGCTAGCAAAAATTCCCTTGTCTACTGTCCACAATGGTTTCAGTGAAAGAGATTGTTGGAAATATGAAATGGGGACCAATAAGTTGTTTCAGAATAAAATGATAAATAGTCAACTATAATAGACTTTGAAAATCTGGCTTATTTGTTTTTATTTACCAGCAATATATGTGCTCAAAAAATATAAAGTTTCCAGTCTGTTTGTTTCTGATTAGTACTGAATATGAAAATAACCTGAGCACCAGGATAGCAGCAGTACTGGATCCAAGATGATAACATCTTGAAGTCTGCAAAGTGGAAAGAAAAACTTTCATAAAATCCAGGTTAGAGAAACTAGTTTATTCACTTGGCAAAGGCTCATTGTTCCTGACAATTCTTCATATACTGAAGGGGTCCTTCAGAAGCAAAATCAACTTTTCAGCAGAGGACCCATTAAGTCACAGAAAACATGACTTAAATAAATTATCTATTGGAATTGGAGAGATGGTGCAGAGGTTAAGGTACATGACTTACATGTGGCTAAACCTGTTTGATCCTTGCACCACATTTTTCCGCAAGCGTCCCTTGGGAAATATCCTGCATCACAGACCCCAAGCAGTACTGCTTCTTCTACCCTTTCCTTGAACCACTAGCCCATAAGAGTTTCTGTGGAAGATTCCCTTAAAACTGAATAAGTAGGGGCCCGGGAGATAGCATGGAGGTAAGGCGTTTGCCTTTCATGCAAAAGGTCATAGGTTCGAATCCCGATGCCCCAAATGGTCCCCCGTGCCTGCCAGGAGCAATTTCTGAGTGTGGAGCCAGGAGTAACCCCTGAGCACTGCCAGGTGTGACCCAAAAACCAAAAAAAAAAAAAAACTGAATAAGTAATCTAGTCCCTTGATGCACTGATGAAAGATCTTCAGCAAACCTGAGGTAGGAAAGGGGTAGAATTTAAGAATCCTTTGTCTAGGTAATCTATAAAAAATGAATGAAAAAATTTAGAAGTTGTAAAATTATGAGATTTTCCTATTATTGTTCCTAAATCATGAGCTCTACAGAATTTTGTCAAGTTTTTTGCTATGGCAAAGCAAGTTATTCAGATTGCCATCCTGAAAGATTGATTTCCTCATTCTATACTACGTAAACAATTAACCAAAAATACTTTGTGCTTTAGGGGTTGTGTGTGTGTGTGTGTGTGTGTATGTGTGTGTATGGGAGGGATCACACCCGGTGGCTGCAGGGGCATTCAGGGATTACTCCTGGTTCTGTGCTCAGAAATCGCTCCTGATAGGCTCAGGGGACCATATGGGATTTGAACCACCATTCGTCCTGGGTCGCTGTGTGTAAGGCAAGTGTTCTACCGCTGTGCTATCTCTCCAGCCCCAATACTTTGTGTTTTAAACATTATTTGTTTAGACGTACTATACTTCTAACTTTTAATTAAGTTAGGCAAAACTAAGAGATTGTCAAAAGACCTCTAAAATATGGTGGCCCCAATAATATTGATTTTTCTCCTTTCAAAAACAAAAGAGAGGAAGGCTTTGTTTCATAAAAGAACCAGAACATGTTGATGTTATGCTATTGCCTAGTATTTGTGACTAGTGACACTGGATGGCCCATCAAGTATATTACTGTGCCCTTCCTGAGATAGGAAAATAATAAAGGATGTAATGAAGAAGTTATCCATTTCTGCAACTCACACCCAAATGGCCACTCATGTTATTTTGGATCCAACTATAAGGAGGATCATGAAATATAATTCTAAGCCATGTGTCTATTACCTGTGTTGAGATTTCTGTTAGCTAAAGGAAGATGGAGAAATGAAGTACGGAGAAGGTAGTAGTCAAAGGGAGAATACTATAATCTAAGCCTCTTAACATTCCCTGTGGCATCTCAGTGTTTCCTAGAAACCATCTCTGTCCACAAAAATCCTCTTGATTAGAATCCCTCTAGTCACTATAGATGATTTCTTTTATTGATGCACAAAGCATATACAGTGTCATATGAAAATGAATCTTGTCTCAGGGCCAGAGAGATAGCAAAGTGTGGTAAAGCATTTGCCTTGCATGTAGTTGACTTGGGTTTGATTCTCAGGCTGATTCCCAGTATCCCATATGTTCCCCTGTGCCTTCACCTGGAGTGATTCCTGAGAACAGAGCCAGGGAAAATCCTTGACCACATATTAGTATAGCCCAAAACCACAAAAGAAAGAAAAAAATGAAGGAAAGAAAGATGAAAGACAAGAAAGAAAGAAATGAAGGAAGGAAGAAAGGAAGGAAGGAAGGAGGGAGAGAAAGAAAGAAAAGAAGGAAGGAAGGAAGGAGAGAAAGAAAGAAAAAGAAAGGGGAGAAAGAAAGGAAGGAGATAAAGAAAGTTATTCTGACCTAATGTCCTAAATGAACAGAAGTGACAAATTAAAAGAATGAGAATTCTGACCAAGTGAAGTCCCTAAAGAGTCTTTGATATAGCCAGTTTGCCAGATCAAACCCAGGTTGGAGGCATGCCAGGCCAATGCCCTACCCACTTTACTATCTATCACTCCAGCTCCTAGATGATTCTTTCTTAAATATTAACAATGTGACTTAAACATATTTGCTTACAGTTATAAGAAATCTATATGAAAATGTTGGAGGAACATTATTATGCAAGACCAACTCAAGAAGATGCTTCTTGAGTTTGCTTCTCAGAATCAACATCCTGTATGTTAATGAATGATTACAACTAATTCCTATTAACTAGACAACTACCATATTTGCAAAAAATATAGTTCACAATGTTATGGCATAATAAGTTGGTCTCTCTCTATAAGAAAGGCCTGGTAAGGGTCTAGCTGTGTCTGATGTTACCATAGCTTATTCCGATATTCCTGAACAGTTACCATAGCCACTTTGAAGCATTGAAGTAACAGATGGTAAATTTACAAGAACAGCTTTTAAAAATTTAAAACAACTCCAAATGTAAACCTCCCTCATCTTTTCTCTTCCTTTGACTGCCAAAAAAGGGAGGGGTAGGCGGGTGGAGAGAAAACATCACAAGTAAGACTTGGAGATGTTTATATGAACGGTATCATTTATTCTAGGTTTCAAAAGCCATTACAACTCAGATTAAGCAGTGGACTTTCTGGCCAGCCAATGCCTCATTGTTATCAGGGTTCCCAAGTTGGTGACTAGACTGTGAAAACAAGAGTTCACAGACTGCAATGCCTAGGAACATAGAGAGAGATAATATGCTATACACAGTGCACTCTCCCAGGTTGGCATGTACCATCCATTGCATATCACTACCTGAATGAGTGTGAAAAATGTCCTTTTATGAGAATATGCTTTATATTATATACCTTTTAATTTTATATGAGAGAAATTTGAAACAACCATACTGCTCCCCCCCCCCTTCTTATTTGGGTTGATGTGTGCTAATTAAATGGTGTTGACCCAAAGGCTGAGGGGAAATGGGAGCTGGATTGGAGTTGGAAATGCACAATTTCAGAGCACATTCAGTCATCTACTGTGAGGAAAGCCAGTCTTTGCTGTGTCCGTATCTTTGGCTTCTAACAAAAAGAATATATACATTTTATGAAGTACATACGGGACATCTACACTTACTTACAGTGTAGGAAGCATCATCAACTTTCATTGAATTAGACTATCATCTCTCTAATAACAGTGCAATAATTTTGGAATCAATAGGGAAAGATGACACAAGTGTAAATAAGGAAACAAATTTTATTTTTAATTACTACCCAGGAATATATTAAAACATTGTATAAAAGCATTCTAAGAATATCAAATGCTAGGAATTTATAGTAAAACAACAAAACCAAAAAAAAAAAATCCAAATTTTTTTTAAGTCTCAAGTTTGTCATGCAGCAGGAAACATTACATCCAAAGAGTAAGGTCTGGGGAGATAATATACCAGGCAACACCCTTGACTAAACTTGTGGCTAACCTTGGTTTGATCACCAGGATTGCATACTGGTTCCCACCAGTACAGTCCCTACCAGAAGCCATCACTGAGCATAGAGCTAGGGGTTAGCCTCATGTGCGGCCCCAAGGCAAAAAAAAAGAAAATACAACCAAAGTGTACAGTAGTAGGCAGTATGGTAAATTAAATATTTCCTTTTTCTAATCACGTTGTTCTTAAAATCTCTTTGACCTTGAAGTTATGTGTGGTCATTGGATTCGCTTTGGTCAATGAAATTTGAGTAGGAGGAATATTTGTCCTTCCTATGAGCCAGCACTGGTGAGCCATTGATGGTGCCCTGACAACTATGGGAGCACAGACTTAGGACTTCTTAGCCTGAGTAATTAAGTGAGGAATGGATGACAGTTTCCTGAGTTCCCTCCCTCTGAACTTTCTTCTTGCCCAGATGTGCACTTCATTCAACAGTGGCATTGGACAAGACTGCCACCTCATTATTTCCAAGTACAGTCTCTACAACTGTTCTGTATGGGTTTTATTTTTTTTTTTACAACCTAAATGGTTTTGTAGTTTCTTCTTTGAAGCTATATTTACACTTTAACCTAATGAGTCTGATTTTTTTTTAAATGTTTGATTTTTTTCTTGTTTTCTTTCTACACTTTTGAAGTAGCATCTGTGAACTGTCAGATACAGCTTTTACTGGACTAAAAAAAAATCTTATAAATGCTATCAAATCAAGTCCTAAGTGTAGAAGCCAATATTTTAGGCTAGTTACAAAGCTAGAAAACTACTTGAGTAGTTCACTTTCCTTTCTTCTACCCACTTGACTATATATTCTTGAGCTTTTTGGTGAAGATACTCAACAAATGTCTTTTTTATTTTTTTGGAAAAAGCAAACAAAAGTAACTCTGCAGGGGCCAGAGAGATAGAACAGCAGTAGGGCATTTACCTTGCATATAGCCAATTCAGGACAAACTGAGGTTGGAATCCCAGCATCCCATATGGTTCCCCAAGCATTCCAAGAGCAATTTTTGAGTGCAGAGCCAGGAGTAACCCCCTGAGCGCCACTGAGTGTGATCCAAAAACAAACAAAAAAAGTAATTCTTCAGATAAGAAATAATAAAAGCAGGGGCCGGGCGGTGGCGCTGAAGGTAAGGTGCCTGTCTTGCCTGTGCTAGCCTAGGACGGACCGTGGTTCAATCCCCCGGTTTCCCTTATGGTCCCCCAAGCCAGGAGCGACTTCTGAGCTCTTAGCCAGGAGTAACCCCTGAGCATCACCGGGTGTGGCCAAAAACCAAAATAATAATAATAATAATAATAATAATAATAATAATAAAAGCATACATATAATCATGGTGACACAATTCTGTGACGTGATTGTAATCATTGTCTAAGCAAAGGAATTAGGCATATTATGCCTGAAACACACAGATGATTCTTTACATTATGATTATAATTCTCTTGTAAAAACTAAAGCATGTGCACAAACCATGGTTAGGTGACCATGGCATATTATGGATAACATTGCAACACCTTTGAATCTGGCTCCTACCTTGTAGAATGTGGGAGACCAAGGAGAACCATATTGGTTTCTCTGTGTGACCATTGAAATCCTGCCATTTATGTCCTCTAAATATGTCCCTTGAAGGAGAATTAAAGGATCCACTATCATGGGGTACTCACGGTTGTAGTATGCTCTAGACTTTCCAGTGATTTCTAACATTTTGCCTGGTAAAAATCTAATGAAATTGCTTCTGATTAGTCAATTTATTTTTTCAGAGGGTTTTTATAAAAGGTCTAAAAGTTATAAAAGGTGGGGCCCGGGAGATAGCATGGAGGTAAGGTGTTTGCCTTTCATGCAAAAGGTCATTGGTTCGAATCCCGGTGCCCCATATGGTTCCCTGTGCCTGCCAGGAGCAATTTCTGAGCATGGAGCCAGGAGTAACCCCTGAGCACTGCCGGGTGTGACCCAAAAACCAAAAAAAAAAAAATTATAAAAGGAAAAACTACTGAATTAAAGGGAATTATGATATTGATTTTATGATGAGAAAAACATTTCAGGAAAACAGAAAATATGTTGTTATAAATGTGCATACATTTCAAAGATCGATAGTAGACATCCAGTATGGAATATAAACCCCACATTCTTGCCAGCAAAGTTCAAGTCATGCTGAATTCATTTTCCCCTTATAAGGTTCATAAACTTTGAAAGAACTCAAAGGATACTTCTAAGTATGTTATTCTTTAAGCATAAAGTAATCTTGCACGCTTATGTTCAAGAAGAGGAAAACTTGTAATAAACCATCTATATGTTTAATTTCATATTTTGAATTAATCTTATTTCTTTACAATTTTATTTTAATTGAATCTTTTTAATTTTTTAAACTTTATTTATTGATTGGTTTGGGGGCCACACCCAGTGGTGCTCAGGGTTTACTCCTGGCTCTGCAATCGAAATCACCCCCTTGTAGGCTGGGGGATCATATGGGATGATGGGAATTGAACTGGGTCCCTCCCAGGTCATCTGCATGCAAGGCAAATGCCCTGCCACTGTACTAGCTCTCTGGCCCCATTTTAAATTTTTAAATAACTTCTAAGAACCATTACAGGACTAGTTCCAGGTCCAACATTAACTGTGACAGAGTTTATTTTGAGTATCCTCTGGAGTGATATCAATATTTGAAAATTCACATGGCTAGTAATGCAAAATAAAGTAGAGATATTTCTTTCTGCTTTGTCATCTGTGAGGAAAAATAAGCATGGAATAAATAGCCATTGTGCTCAGAAAAAATGTTGTACCTGCACTGGCAATTTTGCTCATCTTGAAAACCTAGTTCTAATCTGTACTTGGTATTTCAATTCCCCCCCCCCCAGAATTATTTGCTTGTTAACAAATCAGACTTAGTTCAAGACATTCCTGATTATTGATTTTCCACTAGTCAATTTAGTTGCTAGGCCACTTATTAGAGCAGGGTAGTCTGCTGTATTTTATTTATTTATTTATTTATTTTTAGTTTTCCTATTTTGGCCATTTGAAATTAGATAGCCTAGCTTCCAATACCAGCTCCATGCTACTTACTCTGACTGGCTAACTTTGAGTAATTGCTTGATATCTCTGTGTCTGTTCTTCATAAAAAAAAAAAAAAAAAAAAAAAAAAAAAAAAAGGAACAACAACAGAAGCTACCTCTAGAAAATGATAGTTAAATGTGTTTATAAAGGGCTTAGAAACATTAGTGATGCTTACTATTGATATTATTTTTTATATATAAATCCTAAATGCTTCAGTCTAATATATGTGTTAGGTTGTGAGCTATTGATAAAAAAATAAAATTGATTAAAAAATCCACTTTACATACTGAAACCCAACCACAATCATGTTTGTAATCAATGTGTTTTAATAAAATATATAAGTGGAAAAATAAACTAGATACGATTAAAAAAAGAAAAAAATGAAAAATATGAAATAAATAATTTATATGTCAAATTTGTATATG
>PVKC010043406.1:0-11777 GCA_004027635.1 Crocidura indochinensis | reverse complement strand
TTTTTTTTTTTTTTTTTTTTTTTTTTGGTTTTTGGGCCACATCCAGTGACGCTCAGGGGTTACTCCTGTCTATGTGCTCAGAAGTTGCCCCTGGCCTGGGGGACCGCTCACTTTCTAACCAATAAACCCCACCACAACAAACAGGAAAAACAACATTACAAGTGTGGCAATGGTGAAACCTCATGGGAAAACCCCAGGTATTGAAAATGAAGATGAAATCCTCGATGATCTAATAAATTCTAACCACCTGATTAACCTCTCGGACAAGGAACTTAAAATAGCAATATGGAAGATGTTTCAAGAAGTAAAAGAAAGCACTCCCAAAAAAACTGCAATCTGAACAAAACACAAAGACAGAAATCAGAAAACTCCAAACTGAAATAACAGATATGAAAAATTTGGTGGCTCAACTGAAAACCTCAATGGAGGGCCTTGCCAGCATGGCATCATCAGCTGAGGAGAGAATCGGAGTACTAGAAGATGCGACGCAGAAAAACTCAACACAACAGAAGAAAGTGGAAAAGAATCGTAAGACAAACGATTACACAATGGAAAAAGTACTCAAGGAATGTGAACAGATGAAAATAGAAATCTTTGATAAACTCAACATAAACAACATAAGAATCATTGGAGTCCCAGACCCAGGTAGGAGATCTCCAAGAAGAATCAACCGTCAAAGACATCATCAAAGAGATACTTCCAGAGTTAAAGGCTATATGCAATCAAATCCTGCATGCCCGAAGAATACCAGCTAAAAGAGATCCAAAGAAAAACACCCCAACACACATCCTCGTTAAAATGACAAATCCCACAGATAGAGATAGAATAATGTATGCTGCAAGATCAAAAAGGAAAATTACATTCAAAGGAGCATCCCTAAGACTTACCGCAGACATGTCACAAGAAACTCTCAAGGCCAGAAGAAAATGGTGGGATATTGTGACAAGACTGAATGAAATGAATGCCTCCTCAAGAATACTGCACTCAGCCTGACTCACATTCAAGTTTGAAGGAAAAATACATAGCGTTATGGATAAACAACAGCTCAGAATCTTCACAAATGATAAACCAGCCTTAAAGGAAAACCTGATAGGTCTACTGTAAGTCAAGAGACCAACAAACACAGCAAACTTATCTACAAAGATGACACTAAATCCTATGACAATCATCTCCCTCAATGTCAATAGACTAAATTCATCAATTAAAAGACACAGATTGGCAAAATGGGTCAAACAGATGATTCCAACCTTCTGCTGCTTGCAGGAAACACATCTGAATAGTCAGAACAAACATAGACTCAAAATCAAAGGCTGGAGGAAAATCATCCAAGCAAACAACACCGTTAAAAAAGCTGGGGTGGCCATATTAACATATGACGACACCAACTTTATACTCAGAAAAGTGGTAAGGGACAAAGTTGGACACTATGTCCTAATCAAGAGTTATATATGTGCAACTGAATAAATCAGACTATTAAACTTATATACACCCAATGAGAGAGCAGCAAATTATCTGATACAATTACTGACGAATCTGAAAGAAGAAAAAAATAATAAAACAATAATTGTGGGAGACCTCAACACGGCCCTATCAACACTTGATAGGTCAACCAGACTGAATCCCAACAAAAACATACTAGCCCTGAAAAGAGTAATGGAACAAAGAGGATTAGTAGATATATAGGACACTCCATCCCCAAAAACCTGGATACACATTCTTCTCCAATGTACATGGGTCATTCTCCAGGATAGACTACATGCTGACACATAGAACATATCTCCATAAAATCAAGAGGATAGAAATCTCGCAGGCTACCTTTGCTGACCACAAGGCTCTGAAATTAGATGTGAACTACAAAGCCACACAGAAGAAACACTTTAACAATTGGAAATTAAACACCCTGCTATTGAAAAACCAGTGGGTCTGAGATGAAATCAAAAAGGAAATAAAAACTTTCCTTGAAACAAATGATAATGAAGACACAAGCTGCCAGAATCTATGGGACACAGCAAAAGCGGTCCTGAGAGGAAGATTTATAGCTCTACAAGCACACATCAGGAAGGAAGAAGGGGCATACCTGAACAACTTAATGACACAGCTCAAAAAATTAGAAAATGATCAACGAAAGGAACCAGAAATAGGAGACAGAAGGAAATAAAAAAGCTGAAAGCAGAACTCAATGAAGTGGAAAACCGAAGAGCAATCCGAAAGATCAATGAAAGCAGAAGTTGGTTCTTTCAAAAAATAAACAAGATTGATAGGCCACTGGCAAAACTCACAAAGAAAGAGAGAGAAAAAATCTGATAACCCATATTAGAAATGAAAAGGGGGAGATCACGACAGATATTGCAGAGATCCAAAGGGTAATCAGAGACTACGTTGAGAAACTTTATATTACTAAACATGAGAACCTAGAAGAAATGGAAAAATTCTTGGACACTTATAACCTTCCACAATTAAGTAAGGAGGATGTAGAATATCTTAACAGCCCCATCACCACTGAGGAAATTGAAAGTGTAATCAAACATCTGCCCAAAAAGAAAAGCTCAGGCCCAGATGGATTCTCTAATGAATTTTTTCAATTCTAGCCAGGCTCTTCCATGAAATTGAAAAAATGGGAACACTCCCAAACAGCTTCTATGAAGCCAACGTCACCTTGATACCAAAACTGGACAGAGATCCTGCCAAAAAAGAAAATTACAGACCAATATCCCTGATGAACGCTGATGCAAAGATCTTCAAGAAAATCCTGGCAAATAGGATCCAATGCATTATCAAGAAGAACATACACTACAATCAAGTAGGTTTCATCCCAGGAATACAAGCATGGTTTAACATCCATAAATCTATCAACATCATACACAACATCAACAAGAAGAAAAATAAAAATCACATGATCATATCAGTAGACGCAGAAAAAGCATTTGATAAGGTCCAACATCCATTCTTGATCAAAACTCTCAGCAAGATGGGAATGGAAGGAACTTTCCTCAATCTAGTTGAAGCCATCTACCACAAGCCAATGGAAAATATTATCCTCAATGGAGAAAAAAATAAAGCCTTTCCTCTAAATTCTGGCACAAGGCAACACTGTTTGCTCTCACCACTCTTCTTCAACATAGTATTGGAAGTTCTTGCTATAGCGATCAGGCAAGAAAAAGATATCAAGGAAATTCAGATAGGAAAGGAAGAAGTCAAGCTCTCACTGTTTGCAAACGACAAGATACTCTACTTAGAAAACCCTAAAGGCTCTACCAAAAGCTTCTAGAAACAATAGACTCATATAGCAAGGTGACAGGCTACAAAATTAACACACAGAAATCAATGGCCTTTTTATACACCAATAATGACAGGGAACATAATGAAGTCAAGAAGGCAATCCCATTCACAATGGTGCCACACAAACTCAAATATCTTGGAGTCAACTTGACCGGGGACATGAAGGACCTATACAAAGAAAACTATAAAGCCCTGCTCCAAGAAATAAGAGAGGACACACGGAAATGCAAAAACATACCCTACTCATGGATTGGCAGGATTAACATCATTAAAATGGCAATACTCCCCAAAGCATTATACAGATTTAATGCTATCCCCTTAAAAATACCCATGACATTCTTCAAAGAAGTGGATCAAACACTTATGAAGTTCATCTGGAACAATAAACACCCTCGAATAGCTAAAGCGCTCCTAGGGAAAAGGAAAATGTGAGGCATTGCTCTGCCCAACTTTAAACTGTACTACAAAGCAATAGTTATTAAAACAACATGGTATTGGAATAAAAATAGACCCTCAGATCAGTGGAATAGGCTTCAGTTCTCAGACATTGTCCCCCAGACATACAATTACCTAATTTTTGACAAAGGAGCAAGAAATCCTAGGTGGATCACGGAGAGCCTCTTCAACAAGTGGTGCTGGCAGAACTGGTTAGTCACTTGCAAAAAAGCGAACATAGACCCCCAGTTAACATCATGTACGAAGGTTAAATCCAAATGGATTAAAGACCTTGATATCAGACCTGATACCATAAGATATAAAGAACAACACATCGGTAAAACACTCCATGACATTGAAACTAAAGGCATCTTCAAGGAGGAAAATGCACTTTCCAAACAAGTGGAAGCAGAGATCAACAGATGGGAATACATTAAGCTGAAAAGCTTCTGCATTCCAAAGAAATAGTGCCCAGGATACAAGAGTCACCCACCTAGTGGGAGAAACTATTCACCCAACACCCATCAGACAAGGGGCTAATATCCAAATTATACAGGGCACTGACAGAACTTTACAAGAAAAAGACATCTAGCCCCATCAAAAACATGAGGAGAGAAATGAACAGACACTTTGATAAAAATAGAAATACAAATGACCAAAAGACACATGAAAAAGTGCTCCTCATCACTAATCATCAGGGAGATGCAAATCAAAACAAAAATGAGATGCTACTTCACACCACAGAGATTGGCGCACATCACAAAGAATGAGAATAATCAGTTCTGTCAGGGATGTGGAGAGAAAGGAACTCTTATCCATTGCTGGTGGGAATGCTGTCTAGTCCAATCTCTATGGAAAGAGATATGGAGATTTCTCCAAAATCTGGGAATTGAGCTCCCATTCGACCCAGCTACTCCACTCCTAGGAATATACCCTAAGAACACAAACAATCAGTACAAAAACCCTTTCCTCACACCTATATTTATTGCAGTACTATTCACAATAGCCAGGCTCTGGAAACAACCAAGATGCCCTTCAACAGATGAATGTCTAAAGAAACTGTGGTACATATACACAATGGAATATTATGCAGCTGTCAGGAGAGATGAAGTCATGAAATTTTCCTATACATGGATGTACGTGGAATCTACCATGCTGAGTGAAATAAGTCAGAGGGAGAGAGAGATGTAGAATAGTCTCATTCTAAAGAAATAGTCTCATTTTAAAGAAAATAAAAGTCATTTTAGCAACAATCAACAGAGACAATGAGAGGGGGGCTGGAACTTTCAGCTCACTTCATGAAGCTCACCACAAAGAGTGGTGAGTGCAGTTATAGAAATAACTACACAGAGAACTACCCTAATCATGTGAATGAATGAGGGAACTGGAAAACCTGTCTAGTGTACAGGTGGGTGTGTGGTGGGAGAGAGGAAGACTTGGAACTTTGGTGGTGGGAATGTTGCACTGGTGAAGGGGGTGTTCTTTACATGACCGAAACCTAATCACAATCATATATGTAAGCAAAATGTTTAAATAAAAAATACATTTTAACCAAAAAAGTTTCTCTCTCTTCTCTCTTTCTTTTTTTTAACTTTTTAATTTTAATTATGACAAAAAAGATGCAAAGAAAGAGGACAGGGTAAAGTTACAGTGGAAGCACAATCACCCATAAACAGAATTCTTGGTAGTCCCATCGATGATATCGCAACCTTGAGCTTTCAGCCAAAGAGCATTAAGAAAAACAAAGCTGAATTCATGCAAAATACAATTACTTTGTCCCTTAAATTCCCAGTTGTAGTACATACTATTTCTTAGCAGCACACAATATAATCTAAAGACATTAGACTTATGTAACTCCTTAAACATTGAGAGCAAAGTACATTTATCTAGTTCCATGCATATGTATACTAGTTTAAGTTAACCCCAATGTTTTAGTGGATTGTTTTTTTAATAATTTTTTATTATTATAAAATAATAATAATAATAATTTTTATTTTAAACATAGTGGCTTACATATTGTTGACAATAATATTTTAAGTACATGTTAACATAAAATAAGGGGAATTCCCTTCACCAAATTGTCTTCCCTCCGCCTCTCTTCCCATCCTACCTCACATGTCTTCCTCCCTCACCCCCGGGGCTCCCAGGTTAAGTGGTCCCCTCTGTGCCTAGCTAACTACTTGGTGGTCCTACACCTGTTTAGTCTTGGTACTTCCTTTATACCCCCTCCCCCCAATTGTGATGCGGGACTAGTTAGTTCAAATCATGTGGTTTTGTTTGAAGAGGAGAAAAGTAATAACCTGGAGAGGAGAAAGAAAAAGAAGAAAAAAGAAAAAAGTCAAATACTCTGGAAATGGCCTTGAGTGTTTCTGGTGACAGGTCTGCTGTAAATCTCAAGGATGTTCCCTTGGATTTAATCTCCTTTTTTGATCTTGCTGTTTTCAGAATTCTGTCTCTATCTGTGGGATTCGTTATTGTGACTAGAATGTGTCTTTGGAGTATTTTTCCTGGGGTCTCTTTTGGTTGGTACTCTTCGGGCATGCAGTATTTGATCACATATGTTATTTAGCTCTGGAAGTTTCTCTTTAATGATGTTCTTGACCGTTGATTCTTCCTGGAAATTTTCTTCCTGGGTTTCTGGGACTTCAATGATTCTTAAGTTGTTTCTGTTGAGTTTATCATAAACCTGTATTTTCATCTGTTCCCATTCTTTGGCTAATTTTTCCATAGTTTGTTCATTTGCTTTAAGTTTTTTTTCCAATATCTCCTGCTGTATGGAGTTGTTATTTATCTCATCTTCCACAGCATCAATTCTATTCTCAGCTTCTGTTACCCTGATGTTGAGCTTATCCATTTTGTCATTCAATTCATTTACAGAGTTTTTCAGGCCTGTTATTTGACCTGCTATTTCAGCTTGAAATTTTGTGATTTCTGTCTTCACATTTTCTTGGTTCTTAATAGTGTTCTGTTCAACTCGATCCATGGTTTCTTTGAGTTCTTTGAGCATCTTCCATATTGTTGTCTAAACTCCTGAGAGATTGATTAGTTGGTCGCTCATTTTCTGGTCATCAGAATTGTTATCTTCGTTCTCAATGTCTGATGCTGGCCTTTGTTGTTTCCCCATTGACACACTTTGTATTGTGAGTTTTTCTATGTGTTATGGTGGTATTCATTGGCTAAATGATGTACACGGACACTCTCCTCTGGCTTCGTTTTTTTGGGTCAGTGACTTGCCTCCAAGGAAGGGGTGTCCTCCGTGGATAAAGCCTCACACAGATTCAAATCTTAGGCCCAAGCATGCAGCAGAGAAGACAGTGTGGGAGAAATGCTGGGCTTCAGTAATCCAGCACAGTTCTTAGTGTGATTTTTTTTTCTTCTTGTTGCAATGGCATTCTATCCTTAGAAAGAGCAAATTGTCGCGAAGCAAAGCAGATTGGCCATTCTCTGCTGGAGCCTCTTTTCAGCCCACACCCAAGAGGTTCAGAAGACAGGACTGAACAGGAGACACACAGGCAGCACTCACAATTTCTCACAGTCGGGCCTCACTGGTCAGGCATAGTTTCGTAGATTTTCCCAGCCTGACGTCACAAAGAAGGGACCTAACTTCTGCAAAGTACTGCTTAGAGCCGGTTTTCACATTATGAAACAATTCCTTGGTGTTCCAGCCCTTGAAAGAGCCTTTAGGAGAGTGAGTTTTTGGAGTCTCTTTTCGGCCCTCTCCCAAGAGGTTCAGGTGACAGGACAGGACAGGAGACAGACACACACAGGCAGCCTATCTCCTTTATTTTCATGTAATTCCCAAACCCAACTTACTCTTCCTCATATTCTTTTAAAGCTCATTTCACTTTTCTATGTTCATAGTTTCTGCTATCTCAGAGAATGTCTTGTTTGATGTTTAATTTCTATTTATTTTACACATCTGCTGTAATTTATGCTATATTATAACTTCCTGTTCAAGATTTCTAAATTCAACTTGGACAAAAGTGGCTTAAATTGAGTTTTATAGATTACTGACTGAATAAATGCATTTCCTTCTCATTAATTCTTTGGACAATAGTGGAAAGCCTATCTCCTCTGTGACTGTTCCAGTAAGATCATCAAAAAGATCTTCAGAGTGGGGCCCGGGAGATAGCATGGAGGTAAGGCATTTGCCTTTCATGCAAAAGGTCATCGGTTCGAATCCCGGTGCCCCATATGGTCCCCCGTGCCTGCCAGGAGCAATTTCTGAGCATGGAGCCAGGAGTAACCCTTGAGCACTGCCGGGTGTGACCCAAAAACCAAAAAAAAAAAAAAAAAAAAAAAAAAAGATCTTCAGAGAAAAAAGCAGACTCTGTTATCCAGGTGCATTCCAGATTTGGTCACGTAAACTTTCAGCTATTCATTGGTCTGAATATTACTGGCACCTTTTTATTTTGAGGATCAACAGAATATTTTTATGCTTTCACTACTCTAAGGTGCTCTCATTTTGGAATCATACAATTGCAGAATATAAGAACTCAGAAAAGAAAATGCTGCCTGGCCTAGATGTGGAGCTGGAAACTTCTGAATAGCAATGCTGTGTTGGGGAGAAATGGAACCACAGTTATGCTATTAAGAGCTAAGAGAACATTTATAATTCTTTACTATCTTTAACACAGATGTAATAATAGTTGGGCTTTTTACTAGATAAAGTATGCTAAAGTGCCTCCTTTAATTATTATAACTGACCTGCAAAGTCTATATTTTCCCATTTTATAGATGAAGACCCTGGGGCTCTTAAATTAACTCTCTTAATGAAGGTTACATGGATAGTAACTTTCTAGGCCAAGAAACGAAATTAGGTCTGGTCTCATTCCAAAGAAGTCATTGTTTTTATAATTATTTTCATACCCATGTATTACAAGACATATTTTAAAACAAAAGTGTATTCAGCAAACATTATACTCAAAACCATTCTGTTTCCTGGTATACCTTACGTGGCAGAATTTTATAGTGCAACACAACAAGCTACTTTAGTAAAAGAGGTAACTCAGCAAGATTTTAATGTCAGATGTCATACAAGCTGACCACCTGCCTCTCACATAGCAAGAAATATGAAAAAAAGTAATTATTACTGTGGTAACTGATGTCAGAGTAAAAAATAGAGACACAAAGGTAGTGTGATACTTTTAAAACAAGGTTGCTTTCATTTAATGACAAAGTGAATCAAGTGTTAAGCTAAACAACAATTTAAGTAATTTGGTAACTAAAAGTGAAATGAAGCTATTCACATAGTATCAAAGGGTTTTGATTGTCAAAATATATATGTGTGTTATATTAAAATGTTAAATTACATATTCATTTTATATTTGCAACAATAGATGCATTCTATTATGAGAAATAGATATTTGAGGTGTTTTTTTATTCCACTGATAGAATTTAGATGAATAAATGAAAACATCTTGGAATATAATAAAATAGTGCAGTAGATAGTTGTGGAAAATAAAACTGTTCTTAAAAACAAAAATTTATGATACTCCTAATTTTTATCTTTAAAACAATTTTAAAATTCATTTTACATGCACCTAAATAGACATTGTCCATATAATAATTATTTTTGAAAAATCTGTCAGCACAATTTAGTGTTGCTTCACATTAGATTACTCTTCACTGTTAGTTTTTATGGAGTTATGTCCCATTAAAACTGAATAAATATGATTCTTTATCCTACTTCTCAATAGCCATCAATTCAGTTAGCAACTTTTCTCTTTTCTTTGTTTCATGAATGCTGCAACTTGCTGGCATCAGTTTTTCTTCCTTTTATGCTACAATATCTCAAAAGCTTGCATGTGCATGCTATCGCACACCTTCTCTATCATCTCTCTATTTACCACAGACATGTACACACATAGTTTCTTATTTTTAGAAATAAATACCTGCTCATAAAACACAGTTCTGAGAAGAAACTCAAGAACAGCAACATTTAGCATGAACTTAGCAGCAGGTCAAGTGCTGATGCCAAATGAAACTACCAGTAGTTTGCAATGGTCAGCTTTCACTAATACCAAAAATACACAAGTATTGCCCACTGTTAGCTTTGTTTACTATGACCTCTGGAAATTAAAAATGACAAGTAGACATGGACAGAAGATATCAGGAAGAATGGTCATGTTCTTGATTCCCAGAGAAGCTACTAAGATACATTTTGAGTTTTTATCCTAAAATCAATTTAAAAACATAAAAAAAAAATCTTTGTAGGTAAGTTAATGCTACCAATCAAATGATTGCCTTTTAAGCTCCATTTGTCTCTCAAGACAGACATGTTATTTTCTGTGCCTCATTTTCACCCTTTCAAACATGAGAAACCTTTCTCTCCTTATCTAACTCAGAAGAAAGATGACAGAAATTACACTGTAGAACAATTTATTGCAGAAGCACTTCATGGCTACAAGGTCTGGTCAGCAAGTAAGATATCATGTAAGAAATTTGCCTGGGAACTGATTTGGGAATTGTATATATAAAATCACACAGTCCATTAGCAATTTCAATAGAAGTATTTTACTGTGGCTGAATCACAGAACAGAGTGTAAGTATAGCTTAGTGTCTCCTAAAGCTTTTAGTTCCTGTGTGAAAATATAAGCCTGCTTTCTATTTCACATCTTTGTGTTTAATGGGTTATATTACAACTTCAGTCTCTATGATCACACTTGTAATTTTAACAAAAATAATATCAGAAAGAATATAATATGCTCCCTATAATAGATAGATTCTAAAGATGTAAAAATCCTCAATGCATTTTTTAAAACTGGAAAAATCTTTTTTTTAGAGTATGTGATTTCATAGATGTGTCAAATGTATACAGCTATTATTTTTACCAGCACAGTACAAAATACTTTCTTCATCCCAGCAAGTTCCTATATACGCAGTTGCTTCCTCACAAACTGAACTCTAGCAACTACTTATCTATTTTCCATCGCTATAATTTTCTCATTTCCTAGAATTTCCTGTGAATTAAATGATAGAATATATACTTCATTTCTTCATTTGCCTTACACAATAATATTGACTCCATCCATAGTGTGAATAACCATAGTTTATTCCATTTTATTGCTGCATTATATTGTATGAATATTCTAACATTTTTATTCATTCTCTAGATGAATAAATATTTGAGTTCTTTCAGTGTTTTATTATTATGAATAAAATTACTATGAACACTCCATTACTAGTGTTTTGCATAAATGTGTTTTTATTTTCTTTTATATCAATATCTAAGACTGAAATTGCTAGTTTGCAAGTTTTATTTAACTTTGTATTCCCAACAATTGTTCTGTGTCCTTGCCAACTTTGTATTGTCAATTTATTTCATTTTAGTTATCTTAATGGGTGTGTAGTGACACTTCCTTGTGATTTTAATTTGCATTTTATTTATGACTAATAATGCTGGTATATTTTCCATGCTATTGACAATCTGTATATTTCAGTAAAGTAACTGCTGATAATTTTCACCACTTTTTAATTAGGTTGTTAATCTTTCCATTATTGACTTGCTCCAATTGATTTTTTTAAGTTTTGAAATGTTTTATGTTTACATGTGAATAATTATATTTATTTTTAGATAAAATATAATACAAATGATAACTGGAAAATTTGTTTTCTAAATCAAGTCATGTAATTGCTCGCATTGCATATGGCGTTAATTTTAGCATAGTAAAATGAAAGCATAGAGTAAAGAAAATAATATGCTAAAACTTCATGAATATATCTTCTATAATTAGCAAATATTCTTGCATTTTATTTTGTTTGTTTTTGTGTCACACTCAACAGCACTCAGGGATTGCTGTCGTGTTTAGAAATTACTGAGAGAACTGGAAGACAGCAGGGAGGGCATTGCCTCACACAAGGATAACCCAGGTTCAAGTCCTGACATCCCATATGGTCCCCTGAGCACCACCAAAAATGATCCCTGAGCATAGAGCCAGGAGATAGCTCTGAGCACCTCCAGGTGTGGCCCTGAAATAAAATGAAAGGAAAGAAAGGAAAGAAAGAAAGAAAGAAAGAAAGAAAGAAAGAAAGAAAGAAAGAAAGAAAGAAAGAAAGAAAGA
>PVKC010043405.1:0-11675 GCA_004027635.1 Crocidura indochinensis | reverse complement strand
TATATCCCACAAATGACTGAGATTATTCTATGTCTATTCCTCTCCCTTTGACTCAACATAATAATCACCATTTCCACCAATGTAAAAGCAAATCTCATGACTTCATTTTTCCTAATAGCTGTGTAGTTACAATTGACTATTTTCTTTATAGTTTTGCAATATATATTATAGATCCTTAATAGTATAATTTCTAATTTTACTTAACTTTATTTTTATTTGCTTTTGGACTATACCCAGTAGTTACTCCTGGCTTTTTGTTTTTGGCTGCATATTGGTTTTTTTTTTTTTTTATTTTATTTTTTTTGTTGTTTGTTTTTGGACTACACCAGCAATTACTCCTGGCTCTGCACTCAGAGGTCATTTCTGTTGGTGCTTTGGGGACCATCGGGGACACCAAGAGTTGAACCCAGGTCATCTGCATGCAAGGCAAATGCCCTACCTTTTGTGCTATTGCTTTGTCCCCCTACTACTTAAAACTTTTGTTTTGACAACTAGAAAGAGCCTGTTAGTAATTTTGGGGGTGTGTGTGGGATGTTTTAAGTCATATCCGTAAAGAGGCTTTTTCTGACTTTGAACTCAGGAGTGACACTAAGTAGTATTGAAACTAGAAAAGTTGGAGGCCGGGCAGTGGCACTGCAGGTAAGGTGCCTGCCTTGCCTGGCTAACCTAGGACGGACTGCGGTTTGATCCCCCGGTTCCCCATATGGTCCCCCGTGCCTGCCAGGAGCGACTTCTGAGCAAATAGCCAGGAGTAACCCCTGAGCGTCACCGGGTGTGGCCCAAAAACCAAAAAAAAAAGAAACTAGATAGAAAAGTTAACAACTCAACTGTGTGTCCAAGTGATACTTTTTTGGGGAGGGGACACCTGGTAGTGGCACTCAGGGGTAACTCCTGGCTCTGTGCTCATTCTTGACAGGTTCAAGGAACCATATGGGATGCAGGGGATTGGACCCAGTTTAGCCGCTGTTATAGCTTCAATTCTGCCCTGTCTCTCTCTCTCTCTTTAAATTAAAACTAGGACTAATTAAGCTTGAGAGAAAGGCAGATCAAAAGTAGACATAGGCTAAAACTTGACCTATTTTGCCAGTTAGTGAATACAAAGGAAAGTTCTTGAAAGATATTAAAAGTGTCACCCCAATGAACACTTGAATGATAAGAAATAAGATGCTGGAGAGTAAACAGATCCAAGACCCTAGCAGTGGCACACTTACATCTTGGTTTCAGGAGAGTGACCCAGAAACACAATGTCACCAGATCACCTGCTCTCCTGGTGATCTGGTGATACTACATGGTCAAGTCAATAGAGGTCACACACAAAGCAGCAAATGTTGTCCCAAGTGCTGTGCTTGGGCCTTCTAACTTGAGAAAGCTGGCAGAAGATTGAGCCCTATTTCCAAGACAGCAAGACAGCTGCTGAGTCCAGGGGTGTAAGAGAAAAAAAAAAAAAAGAAATAAGATGCTTTTACTGCTGAGAGGTCGAAAGTTTTAGTGGTTAGGAGAGAAGATTAAATATATTGAGCTGGAGAAATAGTATAATGGGAAATAGTACAGAGAGATAGTACAAAGAGAAAGTACATTTACCTTGCTCATGGTCAACCTGGGTTTGATCCTCAGTCCGCCATATAATCCTCCACGCCCTGCTAGGAGTGATTGTTGAGTGCAGAGTAAGCCCTGACAACTGCCGGGTGTGGCTCTCAAACCAAAACCAAAGTGCAATTGAGGTGGCGGTATTGATATAGTAGCTTCAGCAATTTATTTGGAAGATGTAATCAAGACAATTAATAAATATTCTATGCTAAACAGCAGATTTTTGGTGTTAGACCTCAGAGCCTCATATTAAGATAGATGCCTCATCCAGGACTTTAGTAGCTAGAGAGAAAAAATGAATTCTTGCCTTCAAAGCTCCAGAAGACAGACCAACTCTGTTAGGAAGTCAAGCAGCTGCAGATTTGAGCTTGAAGCCAATGTTCATTTACCATTTCAAGAATTCTAGGGCCTTTAAGGATAATCCTAAATGTACTTTGCTTAGATAATATAAATGGAAGAAGTATAGAGCTTGTGTGATGGCATATCTGTTTATAACATGGTTTACTGAACGTTTTAAGCTCACTCTTCAGACCTCACCACTCAGAGAAAAATATTTCTTGCAAAATATTTTTATTATTATTTGTTATTATTATTTTTGCTTCTCCTTGACAGTGCTCTTCGTTTCTTAGGAGCTCTGATTGAGAAGTGCAAGGAAAAGAGTGTTATTTACAAACAAGGCATCTATTTTTTTTTGCAGCCTCTTGGATCAAACAGTTGTTACAATTTTCAGATATTATTTAAGATTTCATGAAGCTGTAGCTGCCATAGTGAATCCTCTGAGGATCTGGATAAAGTGTGGTGGTGGTGGGGAAGCCCTTCTGGAAAAGATTCATCATTCTAGATGCTATTAAGAACATTCATGATTCACTGGAGGGGGAACAAAATATCAACATTAGTAGGAATTTCAAAATTGATTTCAACACTAAGGATGACCTCGAGAGACTTAAGACTTGAAAAAGTAAGTGCAGATATAGTGGACATAGGAGAAGTAGAAGTGGAGCTGGAGAGATGGCACATCAGTAGGGCATTTGCCTTGCATGCAGCCGACCTGGGAGGGACCCAGTTCGACTCCCGGCATTCTATATGGCCACCCAGGCTTCCAGGACAATTTCTGAGTGCAGAGCCAGGAGTGACCGCTGAACACCGCTGGGTGTGGAACTGGAAGACATGAGACTTTGGCAGTCTCATCAAACTTTAATGAATATGTTGCATTTATGAAGAAGCAAAGAAAGTGGTGTCTTTAGATGGAATCTAGTGAAGATTCTGTGAATATTGCTGAAATGACAGCAAAGGATTTCAAATTTCATGTAACTTAAGGATAAAACAGAGTTGGATAGATTCACTCTGATTTCTAAAAAAATTCAGTGGATAAAGTGTTATCAAAAAGCAAACCTGAGGCCAGAGTGATAGCACAGCAGTAGGGCGTTTGCCTTGCATGCAACTGACTCAGGACAAACCTGGGTTTGATCCCCGGCATCCCATATGGTCCCTTAAGCCGGGAGCGATTTCTGAGTGCAGAGCCAGGTGTAACCGTAACCCCTGAGTGTCACCGGGTGTGGCCCTTCAACAAAACAAAACAAACAAAAGCCAACCCTACTACAGAGAATTCTTTCATGAAGGGAACAATTCTCAGTGCATCCAACCCCTTTAGTGTCTTACTTTGAGAAGTTGCTGGCACCAGAGCCGTAGTTCATCAGGTAAATTGCTTGCCTGGCATATGTCCAGCACAGGCTCAATCCCTGGCATCCATGTGGTCCCTTTATCCTACCTGCTAGGAATGATTTCTGAGCACAGAACCATGAGTAACTTCTGAACATCTCTGGGTGTGACTTAAATATTTTGCCGCAGGGGCTGACATGATAGTACAGTGGGTAGAATGTTTACCTTGCATATGGCCGACCAAAGTTCAGTCTCCAGTAACCCATAAAGTCCCCTGGGCCTTCCAGGAGTGATCCCTGAGGATAGAGCTAGTAGTAAGCCCTGAGCACTCCAGATGTGCCCAAAAACTGAAGGGCAAAGAAAAAGAATTTGTCACGTTTATTTGCCTTCACTGGTCCTCACCCTGACCACTTAGCCTTCAATGTCAAGGTCAGACCTCCCCATAAAAACGATTGATACGGGGCCCGGGAGATAGCATGGAGGTAAGGCGTTTGCCTTTCATGCGGAAGGTCATCGGTTCGAGTCCCGGTGCCCCATATGGTCCCCTGTGCCTGCCAGGAGCAATTTCTGAGCATGGAGCCAGGAGTGGCCCCTGAGCACTGCCGGGTGTGACCCAAAAACCAAAAAAAAAAAAAAAAAAAAGATTGATACACGAAAGGCTTAGTTGTTGGGCATTTTCATGATCTCATTGAAATATTTTCAAATTACCGTATGCACATGTTTGATGTGATGCTAATGCAAACTGAACAGTGTACTCAATAATAGAGTATAGACCTAACTTCACTGTTCACTGGGAGACCAAAAATTTTGTGGATTTGTATAATTGCATCATTTGCTTTGTTGTTGTAGTGTTCTGGAACTGAATCCACACACTTCACAACTAGAATTCAAGTTTTAGTCTTTAAGGTAAAATCACAGAACATTGATCCTTATGTTTTTTTCTTGTGGGGGAAACAGGGGACTGGATAACACTTGGCAGTGTTCAAGGATTACTTCTGGCTCTTTGCTTAGGGTCTATTCCTGGTAATGCTCAGTGCTAGGGATTAGAATCTAGGTTATCCACATGCAAAGCCATTTCTCTGTCTTGATCCACAATTTTTGTTTGTTTGTTTGTTTATTTGTTTAGATTTTGGGCCACACTAGGCGATGCTCAGGGATTACTCCTGGCACTGCATTCAGAAATCACTCCTGTTGGGGCCCAGGGACTATGGATTGCCAGAAATCTAACTCAGATTGGCTGTGTTCTAGGCAAGTGCCACTCGTTGTTGCTCCAACCATTTTGACTGTGGTCAATATTCATTACGTAGAAGTTCCCATTTGGGGGCCCGGGAGATAGCATGGAGGTAAGGCGTTTGCCTTTCATGCAAAAGGTCATCGGTTCGAATTCCGGCATCCCATATGGTCCCCTGTGCCTGCCAGGAGCAATTTCTGAGCATGGAGCCAGGAGTAACCCCTGAGCACTGCCGGGTGTGACCTAAAAACCAAAAAAAAAAAAAAAAAAAGAAATTCCCATTTGACCATTTTTAGATACACAGTTCAGTGGCATTAAAAATTCATTTTCTTGTACAACCATCACAAACTGCTATCACTTCTTAGTTTTCTGTTTTTCATCTTTCCATGATGAAAGAGAAAGATTTACCTCTTGTCCCCTCTCTTTCTGGCTAATAAGCACATTTCTTTATACTTACTGGCTTCCAATATAATATCATACATTTGCATATATTAGTATTGATTATTTATATTAGTATTGCTCTGAAAAGGCAATTCACAGCTGGATCATTTAGTCTGCTATGTTTACTGTTTTATTTCTTGTAAAACTTTGCTTTCTTTTGATTAAGAATAATTCCCTCACTGCCACTATTTTTCGTATTCTTTGTATTTATCACCAATTAAGTCTCAAATTATTTCTTAATTCTGTCTCTTCTCAATGCATTTTAAACACACTTAGTGTTTGGTGAATTTCATCTTCTTGATGGTTTCAATTAAATTTCCAGCTCTTCTGATTGGTTTCAATTAACACTGGCTTCTCTTTCTGCTCCTTTATCTTTCATGTCAGAACTCTTCCCCAACAGACCAAAGATTTCTTTCCTTTGTCTATAGCTTGTGTTGAGTCCTGCTACCTTATTCTATACATTCTTTATTCTTCACTCTCTGTTTTTGATAACATATTTTCTGTCAAGTAACTTCTTGGAAAAGAGTGGTTGGGAGGTAAATAAATTGAGACATCTCAATTCAGAAAAATAATTTTTCTTGTGTTTACACTTGATATACTGACTGATTTGGTAGGATTCTAGGACAGTAATAATTTCCTCTGAGTTTCATTTTCTTCTAATTGGGTTGCTCTTTTTCCAGGCTTTCTTAATCTTCACTCATTCTAAATTATTATCCCTGTATATTACTAATTTTGTCCTATGTGAGAGTTGGTCTCCTGTCCCCAGACATATTCTCTCTCTCTGTCTCTCTCTGCCTCTGTCTCTCTCTGTCTGTCTCTCTCCATCTCTCTGTCTGTCTCTCTCTGTCTCTCTGTCTCTCTCCATCTCTCTGTCTCTGTCTCTCTCTGCCTCTGTCTCTCTCTGTCTGTCTCTCTCTGTCTCTCTGTCTCTCCATCTCTGTCTCTGTCTCTGTCTCTCTCTCTCTCTCACACACACACATATACACACTCTATCATGGGGTGTATTGATGGCTTCATATGAGAGGTTTTTCATTTTCTTTTCCAAATTTTTTTTTGGGAAGCCACACCTAGCAGTGCTCAGGTATCACTCTTGACTTTGCAGTCAAGAATTACTGACAGGGCTCAGGGACCATATGGGATGCCAGGATTAAACTCTGGTCGACTGTGTGCAAGGCAAGGTCCGTCTCAGCTGTACTATCTCTTTGACAATCCACATGGAAGTTTTATTTTATTTTATTTTATTTTTTGTTTTTGTTTTTGGGTCACACCCAGCAGTGCTCAGGGGTTACTCCTGGCTCAGAAATTGCTCCTGGCAGGCTTGGGGGACCAAATGGGATGCCAGGATTCAAACCATTGTCCTTCTACATGCAAGGCAAACACCCTACCTCCCGAAGTACTCAGGATTTACTCTTGGCTCTGCACTCAGGGGTCACTTCTGGCAAGACTTGGAGGAACAGAGAGGTCGTTGTGGATTAAACCTGGCTTGGCTACATGCAAGGCAGGCTCCCTACCTGCCATTCTATGGCTTTTCTCTCACCTTTAGAAATTGTAAAGCAGTTTTTCAAAGTAACAATGTTGTGAAATTTCTTGATAGTTCATTTTAAGAATATCTAATATGTCTTTGATGTTCTTCTTTTTAGTCTAGAAACTTGTCATCAGTTTTCTTTCCTTTAATTATTGATCTGTACCCTTTTAATTAAAACAATTCTTTTTCTGGCCTTTTATTTATTTATTTATTTTTATTTTTTTGGGGGGGGTCACACCCATCAGTGTTCAGGGTTCCTCCTGGCTCTACGCTCAGAAATCACTCCTGGCAGGCTTGGGGGACCATATGGGATGCCAGGGAATTGAATCTCAGTTCGTCCTGGGTCAGCAGTGTGCAAGGCAAATGCCTTACCACTGTGCTAGCGCTCCAGCCCCAATTTTCAAGTTTTATCTGTTATGTGATTTGTCTTTTCGCTCTGCTTTTTAGGATACCTTCTATTTTATTTTCCAATCTGTCAATATTTTTTATTTCTACTCTCCCATTTATAATTTCTAATAATATTTTCCTTTATATTTTTTGTTTTGTTTTTCTTTTGGCGATGTTCAGGGGGCTACTCTTGGCACTGTGCCTGGGATTGCTTCTGCAGTGATCAGGAGAAGTTCCAGGGATCAAACATGGATTTCACACATGCCCAGCCCTGTATGCCGGCCATTTGTACTCTCCCCGTAAGCTGGCCCTTTTTTTTGAACTTGCCATCCTGTATTATTTCACTGTTACATAATGTGTCTTATCTAAGGGTATCATCAAGACAATAATAATATTTTTGAATCTTGATTTTTTCTAATGAAAATAGGACAATGAAAACTGATCTTGCTAGTGTAGCAAAAGGGAACACTTCCCATTTTAAATTCATATGCTTAGAGAAAATATGGTTTTTTTAAAAATATATTTAAGCACCATGATTACAAACATGTTTGTAGTTGGGGGGTTCTTTTTCTTGAGTCTAGTCTTTTTTTTGGGGGGGCACACCTGGGGGTGCTTAGTGGTTACTCCTGGCTATCTGCTCAGAAATAGCCCCTGGCAGGCACAGGGGACCATATGGGACACCGGGATTCGAACCAACCACCTTTGGTCCTGGAACAGCTGCTTGCAAGGCAAATGCCGCTGTGCTATCTCTCCGGGCCCAAGTCTAGTCTCCTTTGTAGACATCTTAACCCCCCAAAAGTAGTGTTAGGCAAGGAAGAAATAGTATATTATCTTAAATTGTCTGTTAATGGTAGGTTAAAAACATTTTTTGAAAAATAGGTAGTTTCTCTAAGGACATGGTCAGTCTTTGGATGTGCCCTGCTTTCCTCTTTCCCCTGCTATGCCTCACAGTACTATTGGGGTTATTTGCAGGAGTGTCTTTAGGTAGTTTTTGTGGTAGCGGGGAAGAGTGTTATGCAAGTGTGTGCTGGTCATTGGTCTTCATTGGTGTCTGCTGTGGGGAGTGTCTCTAATCGTGTCCTGGATTTGATGGGTTTGGTTTGATTGTTGAGGTGCTTTATACTGCCATTTGGAGTCATGCTACTGAAACACATGGAGTTTCCCCATCCTGTATGTTTATGTTTATGTGGACCATGAGACCCTGGAGTATTACAGCAGCTTCATTTACTTGCTAATTTACTGCTAAAACTGTTTTTTCTTCCAAACTCTAAGCTCCCTGACATTCTGCAGTAGTCTTCAAACAGAATTTCATGTGGGGAACAGGGCAAAAACCTCCCACTTCTTTTGATCCCCCTTTATAAAATGAACATGCTCAGAGTAGAGGCTGTGAAATCTTTCGCTATAGGAAAGGGTCTTTATTCATACCCCTTTCTTTTCCAAAGTAGCATTTGTTCCTAACCCCTCAATAGAGCCAGAGTTGCAGATAGGATAAGAGGAGAGTTATTTGCCAATAGTGAAAAACAGTTTTAAAGATTTTCTTCAGGGGCTGGAGCAGTGGCACAAGAAGTAAGGCATCTGCCTTGCCCGTGCTAGCCTAGGATGGATTGTGGTTTGATCCCCCTACTTCCCATATGGTCCCCCAAGCCAGGAGTGATTTCTGAGCGCATAGCCAGGAGTAACCCCTGAGCGTCACCAGGTGTGGCCCCAAAGCCAAAAAAAAAAAAAGATTTTCTTCATTGTATCAATGAATCATTTATTATATAATAGGAATTGTCCCATCTTCCTTTAAAATAATTTCAGCATTTCTGAGAGCTTCCTTTTTTTAGCAGTGAATATATGTTGCAGTCATGATTTGTGATATGTAATTGCAAAACAAAATTGAAATTAGCAAGAAGTTAGTAAAGAACTGTTTTTATATTCATATTTTAGAAAGATTGCCAGGATATGCGGATTATGTTATTGCTGCTTTTCATTTGGGACCTCTGCTCAGATAAAATTCTTTGAAAGTTGCATCACATGAATATATAAAACTTTTAAAATTTTAAAACTTTTAAAATGATCAAAAAATATAGTCCTTTTTGATAGTGCACTAGCACTTTAGAACTAATCATTTCAAGCACTAGATCTTGTTCTTTGATGTTCCTGCAAGGTATTATAAAGAGTGCATGTTGGTACATTTTGAAACAATATAATTTTGTATAGAAATTTTGGTAGATGAAAATTGTTCTTAATTTTCTCTTTTCTAGAGATAGGCAGAGTATGTATTACCCAGGTATATTGATTTTCTTGTCTGAAGTGAGTAATCATTGTTCTCTGTGATGTATTATTAAGTCAGCCTAGAGTACTGTAGTATAAATATATGAGCCTCATTAGATAGAGATTGTTCCCTTTAAGGGGGTTTGCGTGTCATATTCCTTTCTGAAAGACTGATAAACTCTATCGATCATTTCTTTTTATTTTTGTTCCAAACTAGTACCTAAACACATTTGCTTTTACCGATGATGATGTTTGCACTGTATATAAATTTGTATGCTTTTCTCTTATTTTTTTTAGATATTTTATGTATTTTGTTAGTAGGTATGATTGTTTGAAATTGGCTGTTAGAGTAACTGTTCCTGATGTATAGTACTGTTCACATTTAGGGAGTTGGAGTGAGAAAATTTGGAAAAATATTTCAAAAAAAAGGGAACAGCCTCAAAAAGACATTATGTTCATGGAAAACGTAACAAATAAACGATTAGTTCCTTACAAGATTGAACTGCAACCACTTTACTTTACTTTTCCACTTTACTTGGGAAGTAAAGAAAGTCCCAATATTAAATTTGTACATTACTCTAATGTGATATCTTGTTTTTTGTTTGCTAGTTTGTTTTGGGGCCACACCCAGCAATGTTCAGGGATTACTTCTGGCTCTGTGCTCAGAAATGAATCACTCCTAGTGGGCTGGGTGGACCACATGGGATGCTGTGATGGAACCAAAGTTGACCGCATGCAAAGCACGCATCCTTCCCGCAGTGCTGTCGCTCTGGCCCTGTAATGTGACATCTCTTAAGTTGACTTTCATTTGATCCCAAACTTAGGTTATTTGGTTTTATTTTGTTTTGATTTTGGGGCCACACCCATCAGTGCACATATCTTATTCCTTGTTCTGTGCTCAGGGATATCTCCTGATGATGCTCAATGAGCTATTTGTAATGCTGGAGTTTGAACATGGGTTGGCTATACTCAAGGCAAATGCCTTAACTCTTGCACCATCACTCCAATCCTCAAATTTAGGCTTTAGATGTATTTGTTTTGTTTTGGGGCCACATTATCAGTGCTCAGATCTTACTCCTTGTTCTGTGCTCAGGGATATCTCCTGATGGTGCTCAATAAGCTATTTGTGATGCTGGAGTTTGAACCTGGGTTGGCCATACTCAAGGCAAACTCCTGCACTACCACTCCAATCCCCAAATTTAGGCTTTAAATGTATTTGTTTTGTTTTGGGGCCACACCTGCTGGTGCTCAGGAATCATTCCTGGCAACACTTGGGGACCACCCTGGTGCCAAGGATTAGATGTAGGTTGGCTACATACCTTGCAAGTGTATTATCTTCTGCACAATCTCCCTGCCTCCTTCCAAACTTAGGTTTCAAAAAATTGTTTGTTAAATAATTAAAAAATGTAAGTGAAATTGATATTGCATAAAAATAACTTTTTTAAATTTTAGAGTGTTCCTCAGGACTTAACTCCTTGCTGTGTTTATTGGTCACTCCTGGTGGCACTCAGCTTGCAGTATGAATGGGTGGATGAGTAAACATGGAAAACTCTCATTTTTTCTTTCTTTTTTGTCTTCACATTTAAAGGAAACAGTCCACATGGTGCAGGATGGTCCCTAAGAAAGGATGGGCTGACTGGTTGAGGAGTACCCTCCTGGAGAACTGGCAGGAGACATGGAGAGGGCAGAGAGGATGGCAGGGGAGATGGCCGAGGAGGTCACTCCAAGGGCGAGAGGGTAAGCCTAAAAGTAGGAGGTTCACCCAAGGATAGAACCCCCTGCCAAGTGCTGGAGGACAAGTTAAAGCCAGTCATGCTGGGCCTCCAGAAAGCCAGCAAACAGGCTGGATGACAACCAAGGAGGTGGGTTCAAGGTGCCCAAAACCCCTCTGCATGGGACCTTGCAGCCACCTTGAGGGATCCTGTGTTTGACAGGATGACTGGTCCGGAGTGTGAACTGACAACCTAGTCTGTGGCCCTCAGATGTCTGCAGCTGCAGTCTAAGCCCAGGAAACTCTTTGTCAAGCTTATTTGGTACTGATGGTGCCTCCATTTAAAAGGCCTGGGATTTTCTCTGCTCATGGCCTTGGCCCATGAATCAAAGTCACCTGTTCTTTCTGTGCCTGGTACCATTGCTTGAAACAAGGCTTTTCACCTGCGGGGTTGATGGTCCAAGGGTCTGAAAAAATTGATAAATACTGTCTACTGCAGGTCTGGAAACTGATTCTTGGTCAAGAGCTAGTGCTCAGGTGTGAAATGGTTGCAAAACCTCTGACTTAGCATGCACTGAGGGTCTTCCTACATCTAGTCAGAGCCTGGGGCACCAGAATTTTAAGCAACTTTTAAGAGACGTAAACAAAAGTTACCACCTCTAGACTTTGAGAATCATCTTCACTCTATCTGCCTATAACTACTGTTGAGATTGTGGATTGACTAAAGTCTAACCACACAGCTCCTACCTAGAATATTCTACTCAGGTCAGTGTCCCTGTGAAAGTACTGACAGAGCCTACAGAGCAGGTATGGAACATGGCAGAAAATTACTGATGACATGGAGCAGCTGGGAAATCTTGGCCTACAGAACTGGCCTA